>OMLB01000170.1:45977-58522 GCA_900302555.1 Myripristis jacobus
TGTGTGTGTGTGTGTGTTTCCCAGGTGAATGAAGCTGAGGAGGAGCGTCTCCGCAGTGAGAGGGAGCACATGCGTGTCACCCATGCCTGTCAGGAGGCTGAAGCTCGGGTCCAGACGCTGCAGAAGTCCCTCAAGAGAGTCATCCTCAAGTCCAAACCTTACTTTGAGTTGAAGGCCCAGTTCAACCACATACTGGAGGTAAAACACACACATCCAGAGTCAAGAACTCTCTGAAACCACACACACACACACTCTCTTGCTAGCTCAAACAAGTGATTTATATATGACCTTGTGGATTTACTAGGGGTTAATGTACACTATTTTTGTCTGTAGGCATAAAATCAATAAAACACAGTTTACCAAATTAAACTGCCCTCTGTGTGCCTGCAGGAGCACAAGACCAAAGTGCTGCAGCTGGAACAGCATGTGGCCAAAGTGAAGACCCGCTACTCCATCGCTCTGCGCAACCTAGAGCAAATCAGCGAGCAGATCCACGCTCAGAGGGGGCGGGACCAAGCCAAGGGGGGACGAGGCACCGTCTGCGGCGGGCGGAGCCCCCCGGTGGGAGCAGAGTCCGACAGCGGAATCCAGGCAGAGGGCGGAGCCTGCGGAGGCGGTGCGTCAGGGAAAGACAGAGTCGACGCAGCCGACGAGCTGGTGGAGAAATACAGGGAGAGGGAGAATGAGAAAGAGAGGGAGCGGGCGGGGTCGGATTCCCTCTCTGTCTTCAGCCTGCAAACCATCGCTTCCGACTTGGAGAAATGCGACTCCATCGAACACCTCGGGGACTTCAGTGATGTGGGGAGCGTAACTGGGGATGAGGGGGAGAAAGAGAGAGGCGGAGTGATGGATAAAAGAGACAGGCCGATGGAAGCAACCGCCAAAGAGCGGCAACAGCAGTTCCACAAGCAGCATCACCGAAGCTTCAGTTTGTGAGGCCGAAGTAATTAGAATAGTACACTGGAAAAAAATGTACAATTTGAGACTGTAGTTTAACGCACTGACAAAACATGAGAAGGGCTAAAATGCCCTACCACATTGGCAAAAACCAAAGTATTTGATGGTGGATTCGCTGCAAAAGTGAAAGAACTGGAGTGCAGTGGTATTACAGGTGTATGATACTCTGTAAAGAAGCACAGGTACGCTGACTGACGCTCATATTATCCTACACATTATTCTAAGGCTGACATTAAACACATTAGTATTGCAAACTAGTTAAAACACTCCTGGAGTTCCCAGCCCACCCACCTGAGATGAGAATATATTAATTTCCTCTACTCCGCTAATAAGGAAACTGGGTAGAATTTGTTCCTTGAGCATGAAGGAGCTGCGAGAAAAGACAAAAATCCCAGTTTGAATGGACATTGTATTCAGAAAGGCATCATTCCTTCCTTTCCTGGGGTAACGGTTGATCTAATTTGATTGGACTGGTCAAAACAAACTCTTCATTGTTTTCCCCCGGTCATGTCGAGTCCGATCAGCGACTGCTTCAAGGTAGAGGGTGGCAGGGTCCATCCATGCGCACCAAGATCTCCATTTTATCAAACCTTACCGAGATAAGTCTGTGGGGAAGAATGATGAAAACGATTCTCTCTCTGTGCAAAGCGAAAGCATGTCGGAATTCACATTTCACATATTTATTTGCTGTGACATAAGTAGTGTTTTGTTAACTTGGCACGGAAGAATATGCGTTTTTTGATAATCCCTGAAACGGTTATCAGAATGGAGTAGAGCCTTAAGACACTAAAGACAGCCTGGGACTCTTGAGTTTTTCCATACTGACAGCATGCGCGCCCAATTAGCTATTCATGTAGGCATCTCTGACATGTATTCAGGGCTCTGATGAAATACACACTGAGAACATTTATGCTAATATGATGAAGCTCGGTCATTAGGCATATGTCTTGTTTTTAAATTGCTGAATCCTGCTGTTGTGTTATCATTCAAAGCCTCTGTCAACTTGACGTTATTTTGATCTTGTTTACATTTTTAAAAAGTGTAATTTAAAGGTGTAATTTCATTGACAGGAAATGCAAAAATGCATTCTCTATTGTGAACCTTTTTTTTTTATTTTCAACTTAGCTGTAATTTGAAGTGTGCCTTTTCACAGGATACAGAATAAATTTAGCCTACATAGTATCATACTGTATTGTGAACTGAGTAATATTAACCCATAGTTCGGTTTAGAAACATTTGAAGAATATGTGTGTACGCCCTTTTACGAGTATTATTTTTTAATTTTGAATCATCTCAGTCACGCAAGCACTCCTTCTGGTGAGACTGGAAGAAGTTGTATTTTTTTGTTTTGTTTTGTTTTTGTTTAACCACAAATAATATTGTACAGTACTTTGATTGTCAAAGTGTAAAATGCAAAACAATGAAGTCAAGAAATGACTTGTAAATGTATGTAATTATTACAAAGTTGGAAAATAGTGAAATGTACAGTTACACACACACACACACTGCTGATTTGAACATTTGACTGATTTGTTGTGCAGATGTTCTGAATAAGCTGTAATTTTATTTAGGCCTTCGCAATTTTACCTCATGTATTTAAAGGACACTCCCCCATCCTCTCTCTCTCTCTCTCTCTCTCTCTGTCACTGCTTTGTCTTAACATTTTGTCTCTTAATGACATTAACCATTTGTGACTGTGTTATGTCACCAACTGTACTGTTAAATCTCACTGACTTGGCCATTTATGCAATATCATACCTATAATCAATAAAACATATAAGATAACAGACCTTGAGCTCGTGTGGCTGCCATATTTTCATTATCTTGCTTTTTTTTGCGGTTCTATTCTTCTCAATCACGCAGAATTGCAAGTCTGATCGATACGAAGTGATGTTTGGTGGTTTTACAGAAATAGGAAGAGGAATGGTGGGAGACACAGGGAGAGATTGTGTCTTCCTCTACCATGCTTCAATTATTCAGCGGAGATATAAATATGAAGGAGAATGCTGATCTCAGAATAGATGGCAGGAGGGAAGAGAAGAGGAGCAGATAATGGTGGAAAAGTCACAAAGAGAGATAGAGGGAGTCAGTCGGCTTTGATTTAATAGATGACCAGTGTTGTAGAAACGACTGATTGCTGCTTCGTTGACTTAAGCTCCAGAGGGCTTTAGAAAAAGGCTTAACATTGTAGTCACTGTTAATACCAGAGCGCCATATCTGCACCTCCACCCGTGTCTAGTCTTCATGCCTTGATATAATTATTCACGGAGGGATAAATCCTTGAGCTTATCGCAAATCCAAAGCCTCCTCTTTAAGATTTATTATCATAATTTGTTGTGGGCCTACACCTTAGCGTGCATCATCTTGGGAGGAGAGGGAAAAAAAACGGATGCGTGAGAGAGGGACTGTTACGCACGGTGCGTCTCCATCATGACGTCGTGAATTAGCTCAAGATTGTAGGGGGAGAGAAAAAAAAGAGGAGGGGAGTGTGGTGAATCGGTGTTTCGTCGTTTATGGGGATGCGTTTGTATATAGTGCATGTATATTTCTATGGATATTTGTCATTTCTTACATTTGGCGTGCGTAACTGCAATACATGGCAAAAGCCCGAATAAGATAGGTTTCGATTTTGTAACATTCTGTTTATGCACGGAGCAGGTTGCACATTTATAGCCATATCAATATAGCCATATAATTCGTTGCAAAGATGCATGTTTTTACCAAATAATCCGACACTGGGCATTCCCTGACGGGTCCCACCCGGAGGACGTACTGTTATCTTGACTGAGCGCATCGAAACTAATAGTAAGTACACATGCTACAGCTTTGCTTCAGGGGAGCTATACTGTTATTGTAGGTCGCAACATTAGATTGTTATTATTGTAAGAAATATGCTCCATTTCACATGGTAGATGATACACAACGATGCCTGTTTCGTCCTTGTTTCTGTGTGCAAAGGCCATACATTTTCTCTAGGGCTGAAGCCAGTTTGTTTCGAGTTCCTCCTTGCAAGAAACCATGGCAATCCTACACAGCAGCTGCATTTACCTTTTGCTTTACAAAAGGAAGGGGGGAAAAAAGCGGCTTGACGTTTTTACGCTTTTGAATAACACCCGGTCCGTTCAGGCAAAACGACATGCCAAATTTGAGGTGCATCCATTTGGCTACTTTTGAGATCTTTTACGACGGGGACTGGGCGAATTGTCTTGTAAATATGGTCGGCCTTCCTCCACAGGCCATCACGGATTCCCTTGTCAACAGCCGACCAGTAACTACCGGTAGCATACGGTTGGTGGCACCCTTACTGTGACCCTCACGTCTCAATAGTTCGTGCTTACTCATGCACAAAATACAGTATCTGAGTTATCGTGCATGTATCACACTGGCCGTGTGGCTTGGCAGTGGCCAGTGCGTGCAGCAGAGCCGGGTTGTAGGCTGTTGACGTCTGCGTTAACTGCCTTTTAACACGAGGTGTGCGCCGTCTTTGGTGCTGAAATGGACAAAACGCGTCCATTTCACACGACCAGAGCAGCTTCCGGCACCGTGAGACACAAGGAAGTGGGCAGTGTCTATCCCTCAGCAACACGCAGGGTGGAGGTAATAGCGGCCGGGCTGTAAACCTATTTGAATCAACACAACACTTGACAAGCTGTTTCACCTCGCTGCAATGTTTTGGAGCGGCGTGGCGCTGTCCGCGGTGCTGAAAAGGCCCTTAATTGCGTTCAGAGCTTGCGGCTTGTTGATGGCCCGTCTCCCATGTCTGCTCTGTGCCATTACAGCCCCGGTGCTGATGGAGTTCGCTTTCTTTGTGCCGTTCAGGCTTCCTAATCCAAGCTAGACTCATTCACAGAGTTTGCTTTTATCCTGCTCTGTGTGTGGCCGCTGATATTAATCTCTCCTGCTGCTATGTCCTCCTTTCTCCCCTATTTCTCCTGCCTGCCTACCTCCCTTCCTCTTTCCCACACACAGAAATGCACACTGCACACATGGGTGCACGCACACATACACACACACACACACATACTCTCTTGTATTTGTGCAAGCACTCACACTCACACACACACACACACACCCCCACACACCCACACATACACACAGTACACATACTCTTGGTGGTGTCTACCTCCTGCATGCTTCTTGTCAGTGAACTCTAAAAATACACTGGATAATGCTAATGAAGTATCCAGCAGAGTTTGTCTGTCTTCCACAACCAAGCCTCGCTGCCATCTGTCTCCCTCACTGTGGTGCTCTGCTTTGTTACAAGGCCCCCACCCCCTTTTTACCCCCTTACCACCTTGCTGTGTGTTTATGTTTGTGCATGTGTGACAGCGTCATCAGGCCACATTTATTATTCAAAGGTGCAAATGAGCAGCTATACATACACATACTGTGTTTATCATTTGCAATTGTGTAGTTTCCTGTGTGTGTGTGTGTGTGTGTGTGCCAGCACTTGAGGCACTGTAGCTTACTGGAGTCAAAAGTCTTTTGAATTATCACAGGTTAACATAGCACACCCTCTTCTCATTCACTCCCACACTGGCAGCGTGCTCATGAAATCTTTACAGTAGGCAGTCAGTTTGATGTTTAAGTGACCTGTTTCTTCACTATTTCTGTCCAGCACATGGAGCCTATGTAGACATACTTAAATAGAGCTAGGCCGATATACCATTGTGCCTGATGTTCTTCCTTGTGGAAAATATCAGATATCAGCCAGTCATGTAATCCATTGCAAACACAATGGCGGTTCCTCGTTGACACAATGGATACAAGCAGTGTACACATTTTATTCACTGATTTAATTGTTCATGTATATTTTTTGTAAGTGAATTCTTGATGTAAAGGACTAGAGCCTCTCTGCCTTTGAAGGAGTGCAGCTCTTAAAGACAAGGTGCCTGCTTTTAAGAGCTGCAAACCCGCTGAAAATAATTTAGTCTGGATTTCGGTGGAGAGTTTCAGTGTCCGAAAGTCTAATATTCTAATATATCACAAGCTTTTCCACCCTGCTGAGGATAAAATTATGTGGAAGCACTGAGTACTTGTCATTTTTTTGGTATGAAAATTTAAAAACATGTAAAGATACTGGGAAAAAAATATCTAAGTGTACTGAGGACTGGTATGAAACTGCTGAAACGGGTAGCCTCAGTACAAAAATATCATTATCAGCCTTCCTACTGATCCTCTTTGTGCACAACAGCAGGTTGAACAGGAAGCTTATTTGCCAAAAAGTCGATGCATTTCTTTCCAAGTGACAGGAGTAGGCCCAGAACGGTTGTATCTGAGGACTGTGTCATGATCGTGTGGTGTATCTCCTGTTAGACTGTGTTCTCAATAACTATTTCCTCTCTTTTCCTCTTGTTCCCTTATCTCTCTTTCTCTAAACCCTACAATTTCTCTGTCATACTCGCTTCTTTTTCCAACCCCCCCCTCCCTCTCTCTCTCCATCTCTCTCTCTCTCTCTCTCTTTGTCTCTCTCTCAGATCCAGAGATGGCACGGCTATTGTTTCTGATAATTCTCTATGCTCTTCCATCTCTTGTTGTGCCCATACATAATTCATCAGCTGGAGGTAATTTGCTTCTGTTTGTGACTGGATATGCATGGGAATGTGTGCCTCTGAGTTTTATGTGTGTGTGTGTGTGTGTGTCTGTGTTTATATGCATTAATGGATAGAAGTAAGTCCACAGAGATTGCTAAGTGACCTAAATGGAGCGCTGTAATTTGTGCATGCAGGAAGGCATCAGCTGAAACAGATATAACGTTACTGTAATATATCTGCGTTATCAGATCACACTTCCTCTCTCGTCTCTTCATCCTCCCTCCTCTTCTTCTGTTTTTTTTTTTTCCCAGGCTGTGCTATCATCCGGCCTCCAAGGGATGGGGGGATCCGCTACAGAGGCCTGACACAGGAACAGGTACAGAGGCTGTCGTTACTGCACTGCAGCTCAATCAAAGCACCCTGCCTCTGATTCTGGACACATCAAAGCACCGCTGAGTTACAGATCATTCAGAATAGCGATGAGGATTGGAGCCATGTTGCAACTGATAATGTGATAACTGCCAGATAACGCAATAACACAGTGGACCCCCAGCAGCATGAGCAGTTGTTTCACTGCACTATAATTTAATTCACTGGAAATGTTTCCCATGCCAAAAAAAAAAAAAAAAATCCTCATGTTTTCGTCTCACCACTTTGAATCTATTTGTCGCTCTTCAAGTATGACATCTTCACAGTTTAACACCAAACACAAACCAAAATATCTTTCCCTGTCAGGGTCCCTAGGGTGACGTTACTTCAAACAGGGATCTGTCGCTTAATGAAAGTCAACTTTGGGGTCTGCAGTATAAAAAAAAAAAAAAAAAAAAAAAAAAAAAAGGAAAACCCCTGTAATAACTTGTCAAAATGCACTACAGTGTCCCTGTGGATGGGTTGGAAATATAAAATAAAACATATCCATGTAGGGAAATTCCCATGCAGAGTAACATAACATCATATTAGCCAATTTCCCCTCGGGGATCAATAAAGTATTTCTGATTCTGATATTATTACATTAACCATTAGACACATTACATCACATCAGCTTTATGTAATGTATATAATGGTTGTCTAATAAAAATAACCTAGAGGAAAAAGAAAGTAATGCCCTGAGATATATCATTATTAGTTTATTATGTTATTTTTACATCAGTCAGTATTAACTGCTGGTTAACGTAATAATACAACGTCAATGCATAGGAATTTACTGACACTTATTTTACTGCATTTTCAAGCCATTTAAAGGGATATTTCATTGCATATGCAAAAGATTCAGGATCAAGAGCGTCCTCACCATGTACCGGTCCCATCGCGTGTTTGAATCCGGTCCGAGGCTTTTGCCGCCCGTTCCTCCTCCTCTCTCTCCCATCTGCCCATGTCTCCTTCCACTGATAACTGTCCAATAAGGCAGATATGGCGACAAAATATTTTTAAACAAATCACACTTTGCGTTTCATAAAAGACAGACACAACCAAAATGTGAAGATTCATGCACCTGGTGTCTGAAATCAACTATTTTTTTTTTTTGCCTCACCAAAAACAAAACTAATTAATGCACGGTTTAATTTTTCATTTAAATATGTCACCGTACCCTTTTGAGATTCAATTTTGAGAGCAGAATATTGAATATTAATAGAATAACACAGAATATGGAATACTGAATGCTGCTTTGAAA
Source organism: Myripristis jacobus (assembly GCA_900302555.1). NCBI lineage: Eukaryota > Metazoa > Chordata > Actinopteri > Holocentriformes > Holocentridae > Myripristis > Myripristis jacobus. Next base: position 54,141 of record OMLB01000170.1, read on the forward strand.
ATACAGTAGAAACTAAAGAATCGCGTGTTGTGTCTTTACCACTTTTACGCAGCGGTGGGTTATAGCAGAATTCAGATTATAAAGCTGCAATCTGAGGTGCAGTTTATGAACAACAAAAGCCTGAAAAATAAATGAGCTATTCAGATATTGTTTTTTTTTTTTTCTTTCTTCAAAACATTAGCTGTCAGTGTGATGCATGACTCTTATTGATTTATCCACAGAAGATGGTTTTAGTGGCATTTAGTGCTTGGTGGATATCAGTTTTGTGGGCTGAAGACACCACACACACACACACATACGCACACACACACACACAAAGCCTAGGCCCTCACTGCAAAGCATCTCCATCTTAACAAGTCATTTAGTCGCATATTCAGTGTTAAAATTGTGTTTTTTTAACAAGTGAAAAAAAAATCTGCCACTGGGATGAGATAATCCCACTTATTTCCAATGTGATTTCACTTGTTTCAGGATTTTTTTCAGGGAGCTGTGCCTTGTTTCAACTAATAATTATTTTGAAATAAGGCAGACTAATACGGGTCAGCCTGCGACTATCAAGAAAACGACACTCGATTCAAGAATATTCTGGAAATAAGTTAACACTGGAAACAAGTGGGACGTTTTAACATGAGAATTTTTATGCTGTGCTCCCAGAGATTCAACTCACACACACACACACACCAATCCAAAATTGAGGTGTAATTTAGAAGCATGGGAGCTCATAAATTCAGACAATATTACGATATAATGTCTTTCACAGCACAGCTCTATTGTCAGAGCCATATGGCTCCAGAGCGCGGTGAATTAAGACAGAATGAAGTGTCTCCCTAAGTGAATATGAAAAATGGTATGAGAGAGCATCAATCACAGTGTAATGACTGTCTCTCTCTCTGTCTGTCTCTCTCTCTCTCTCTGTCTCTCTGACAGATCCGTAGTGTGCAGATCCTGCCTGTGGATTATGAGATAGAGTACATCTGCAGAGGAAACCGGGTGATTGTGGGGCCAAAGGTCAGGAAGTGCTTACCCAACGGCACATGGACAGACATGGCGCAGCACAGCAGATGTTGTAAGTCCTCTTTGGTCCCATTATCTCTCCTTTTTGCCACGTCTAACAATTTTTACTGCTCCCTTCCCTGCTCTTATCCCATTCCAAATTTCCCTTTTCAGCCCATCCGTGTGAATAATTTGTTCTTACTTGTCCTAAATTAATAAGAAATAAAAGCTAATAAATAAAATCTCAGCTGTTATGTTCCTTTCTGATGAGTTGAGTACAATTTCCTGTCGTCCCTGTTTGAACTAGACTAAAAATAGCCCACACTGAGATATTGTGCATCTTTCCCCCAAAGTCTTCTATAAGGCTGAAGGTGATGCTATGGCACCAATATGAAAATCCTCAATCGAGTAAAGTGATGCGACTTCAGAGTTTAGATGTCACTCGGTGTGTAAAACAGAGCTGTAAAAAACTCAACTGTTTAATACACAATACCCCCTACAAAGTGCAGTGTTACAAACAGATCCACTGTATGAGCACCACACACTGAGCTGCTGAATTAATAAACACACTGAAAGTATTTCGATGTTTGTTTTAAATAATCTAAGTAGACGTATTCCTTTGAGAGAATATTGTTGATTTCACATTGTTATCCCAAATGTCTGAGTGAAAATACTTTTGCATATATTACAAAACACAGAAACATTAGAAACGGTATTTTTTTTTCCCTCCCTGATGTACAAAACAAGCAGAACCGAAATCGAAATCGTGACCCAAAAACTGCAATCCAGACTGCACCGTGGGTTTACTGAAGCATTACAGCACTAGATGTTACATAACAAGTGCTTGGATGGTGGAATCATTCTATTAGTGGCATCTTCTAGTGATTTTACATTAAATGTGGTACTAATGTAGAGCGTGTAATCACCTAGAATATACAAAAAAATGAACACCACTTGAATTTTTTTGGTTAAAACTTGATATTTGTATGTCATAATCAGCCAGTCAAGCCCCTGTGATGGGCAGCCTGAGCCGATGCCCTCTTTAGAAATGCTAAAAGAGCCAAGGTTTTCATCCCCATTGTAGTTAAACTTCTCGGTTTGTAAATGAAGGAAAGCGGCGTCTCCTGCGTCCCTGTGTGCTGCTGCTACACGGTGAGCTGCTGTGGCCGGCTGCTTTGTGTTGAACTGTGGATTTTGCTCTGTGTGGCTTCTTTGTGTTTTTGCTGTAAGCCTCGTCTGCCAAACCAGATTTCCCTTATGGCACCATGAAGCCGGAGTTTATTGCTGCTCCAGTCACACGCAGCTATGCAAATACAGCCACCGTTTCAGTCAGTCATCTGCTTTCAGTTTGTTTGTTCTTTCTTCCCATATTTTGCGTCTGTGGATTTGTTTGCCCAGGAAAACATGATCTTTGCTGAAGCGGGGTTTTTTACTTTCTTCGGCTTACGAGTGAAAGAGACATTGTGTAGACAGGAGTTGGAGCGTTCATCACATTCACAGGCTGCACTGCCTTATAACAAATACTGAGCAGACATGGACGCCGCAGCTTAACAAGCTAACTCAGTTTTAACAAAATGTCAGGTAAAACTGTTAGGCTGGCGAACAACACAGGCCGGGTTGCACCAACAAGGATTCATTTAATAACGATTTGCTCTAATCAGAGTTTAGCAAAACTAGGTTAAAATGAGTAAATTCAGGTTTAAAATTAAACATAGCTGTGTTTCACAATTTACTGGTTAAGCAAATCCAGTTCAAAGATGTAAGCCCAAATTGAAAAAACCTAAGCCATAAAAGAGCCAGAACCTAGTAAGTATAACAGAGAGGAAAAAACATTAACTTTATTTCTTGACAGTGTAGTTGCATTATCAGCTGGCTAACAGCTGCTAGCTGGCTAAAAAGAAGTTAGTTGGGCTTATCATGGCAAGCTCTGATTTTTCCTCTTTTGAGAAAAAACCTTTGGGCCAAATTAATAGATCAATATGTAATAACAGAAGATACAGAAATAAGACAGTTAGAAAAGGGAGTTGGAGTTTTGGGGGTACAGCTGCATTTCTTTCACTGCCATGTTTGACACTCGGTCCGGTCTTTGAGTTCAGCTCCAGAGCGTCCTCAGTGTTGCCAGATTGGTTTGATGTTTTCCAGCCTAATAACTGCTAAAATCTCAGTAATTGATACTAAACAATACAAATTAAGTAATAAACAAAAACAACACCATTGTGGCACACCACAGTTCTTCAATATGACTTAATAATAATAATAATAAAACAAGAAATTCAAAAACAGGTGCACTAAAATGCAGATATGAAGCAACAGAACACATTTAGTGTAAAACCAGATGTAATCTATTTTAAGAAATGAATCCTTGTTGGTGCAGCTCAGTCACAGTGTGATAAAGATGCGACTGTCCCGTCCACCATGTAGAGACGTGTAAAAGCCTTTACTGTGTCATTACCTGAAGCAACAAAACTTTCCCTAACTTTCTGACCTCGTCTTCTGACTTTCATGCGTGTGAAACATCAGATACAACATCATGTCAGCGCAGCGTTAGTTCTACCAAAACATTTTTGGAGGCTGGGCTGACCTGGAGGCAGATCTACCTCAGGAGCTCCAGATAACATTAGACTGAGACGATGAAGAGCGGGGTTAAGAGAGGAAATAGCTGACATGATGAAGACTGGCATTCTTGCTTCTAACTGAAAAAAAAAATCTGGAGAAAATAAATGAAGAAAGAAAGAAATAAAAAATTTGAAATTCTTCTTCAAAGTCTGTCTACTTATTATGATCCTGTGCTCATGAGCGAAAATAGAAATAAAATCTTTGCTATAGAAACCAACTCTAAAGTACAACTTCAGCACCACATCGACAGAAGCCAAAGTGCTACACCTCGGCCTAAAAGATTCAGTTTTAAACTTAAAATGCCAACTCTGTTTTTGAAACGCCTTTGAATTTATCCTCAAAACTTTAACTTTAACTAAAACTTTAACTTTAATTCAAAATTTCATCTTCATGCCTCAAATCAGGACTTTATTTTCAAAATTTTGACTTTATTCTCAAACTGTTACTTTGACGTTTTTTTTCTTGAAATTCTGACTGTAATCTCAAAATTTGACTTTATTCCAACTTTAGTCTTAAAGTTTTGACTTTATTCCCAAGGGACCCAGTATATATTTTTCATAAAGTCATTGCCATTAATCTATTTTCATTTTTTATTAAATATTCTAAATTTACATTTTTATTTCATATTATTTACTATATATTTTTATATTTATATTTGTGCCCACCATGCACGCCACCAAGCTACAGTTCCTTCTGTGCCATTTGAGTTTGAAACCAGCCTGTTTTGGCTCATCCCACTGAACGTTAACACATGTATAAGTAATGTATAACTC
>OMLB01000173.1:0-10767 GCA_900302555.1 Myripristis jacobus
ACAGTGGGGCAAAAAAGTATTTAGTCAGCCACCAATTGTACAAGTTCTCCCACTTAAAAATATGAGAGAGGCCTGTAATTGTCATCATAGGTATACCTTAACTGTGAGAGACAGAATGAGAAAAAAAAATCCAGAAAATCGCATTGTCTGATTTTTAAAGAATTTATTTGCAAATTATGGTGGAAAATAAGTATTTGGTCAATAACAAAAGTTCACCTCAATACTTTGTTATATACCCTTTGTTGGCAATGACAGAGGTCAAACGTTTTCTGTAAGTCTTAACAAGGTTTTCACACACTGTTGCTGGTATTTTGGCCCATTCTTCCATGCAGATCTGCTCTAGAGCAGTGATGTTTTGGGGCTGTCGTTGGGCAACACGGACTTTCAACTCCCTCCAAAGATTTTCTATGGGGTTGAGATCTGGAGACTGGCTAGGCCACTCCAGGACCTTGAAATGCTTCTTACGAAGCCACTCCTTTGTTGCCCGGGCAGTGTGTTTGGGATCATTGTCATGCTGAAAGACCCAGCCACGTTTCATCTTCATTGCCCTTGCTGATGGAAGGAGGTTTTCACTCAAAATCTCACGATACATGGCCCCATTCATTCTTTCCTTTACACGGATCAGTCGTCCTGTTCCCTTTGCAGAAAAACAGCCCCAAAGCATGATGTTTCCACCCCCATGCTTCACAGTAGGTATGGTGTTCTTTGGATGCAATTCAGCATTCTTTCTCCTCCAAACACGAGAAGTTGCGTTTCTACCAAAAAGTTCTATTTTGGTTTCATCTGACCATATTACATTCTCCCAGTCCTCTTCTGGATCATCCAAATGCTCTCTAGCAAACTTCAGACGGGCCTGGATGTGTACTGGCTTAAGCAGGGGGACACGTCTGGCACTGCAAGATTTGAGTCCCTGGCGGCGTAGTGTGTTACTGGTAGTAGCCTTTGTTACTTTGGTCCCAGCTCTCTGCAGGTCATTCACTAGGTCCCCCAGTGTGGTTCTGGGATTTTTGCTCACCGTTCTTGTGATCATTTTGACCCCACGGGGTGAGATCTTGCGTGGAGCCCCAGATCGAGGGAGATTATCAGTGGTCTTGTAAGTTTTCCATTTTCTAATAATTGCTCCCACAGTTGATTTCTTCACACCAAGCTGCTTACCTATTGCAGATTCAGTCTTCCCAGCCTGGTGCAGGTCTACAATTTTGTTTCTGGTGTCCTTTGACAGCTCTTTGGTCTTGGCCATAGTGGAGTTTGGAGTGTGACTGTTTGAGGTTGTGGACAGGTGTCTTTTATACTGATAATGAGTTCAAACAGGTGCAATTAATACAGGTAATGAGTGGAGGACAGAGGAGCCTCTTAAAGAAGAAGTTACAGCTCTGTGAGAGCCAGAAATCTTGCTTGTTTGTAGGTGACCAAATACTTATTTTCCACCATAATCTGCAAAAAAATTCTTTAAAAATCAGACAATGTGATTTTCTGGATTTTTTTTTCTCATTCTGTCTCTCACAGTTGAGGTATACCTATGATGACAATTACAGGCCTCTCTCATCTTTGTAAGTGGGAGAACTTGCACAATTGGTGTCTGACTAAATACTTTTTTGCCCCACTGTATATGCAGCATGGTCCAGTTCTTAAAAATCAGTCATGCTGGCAAATTATGGCTGTAATCAACCCAAAAGTCATCTGTATACCCAGTTTCCACTAAATATTGATTTTGCAGTGACAGCTATTTGCATGTGACAAGTGTAGACTGGAGGGCTGGTGTGGCTGCCTCCGATGGGTATGGGCTAATAGAAACACTGGCATGAGTTTTTAACACTGACATGTTGCTGTCAAAGTTGTATTTAAAGAATTGAAAAAAATAAAATAAACAAATGATCATGAAGTAAAAATTACTAACATGTATGTCCTTACAGTATTTCAAGTGTGCAGATTCTTTTCATGGCCTTTTGAAAGTCTTAACTTTAAAATAGTATATTTGATGTGCAACCGAATGTATTTTTTCCTTATCTCAATGGTGAACTCCCCAGAGTGGGAGCCCCAGTTCTGGCCGTTTATCAGCCACAGATGGGCAGGTGGGCAGTTGTGTCTGAGAGATAGTTGTGGAGAAGCAAAAGAAAGGCCATGGTGATGATGTCATTGTCCAATCATTCTACTTCTCTTCCTTGGAAATAGGGTCTACCATAATGTTTTCATTTCTAAGGGATTACTTCAAACATAGCTGGCCCCATGGCCTCACCTCTAGTCCTGGGAAATTATGGTGAACTATGACCTGAAGTTAAGAAATCTCAGATGTTTGACCAGCAACATAGATGTGTGTGTTTGAGTGGTTATGTATACATTTAATACTGTATATGTCAAAGCTTTGATATGACAGGGATTCTTCCTCAACTCATTTGAACTCCTGTTTTTCAGCATGTTTCCCTGCTCATTTAAGTGTTCAGTAATGTTTTCTGTCAATTTTTTATTTTTATTTTTCAGGCTGTAATGTATTCCAGAATTTCCCTATTATGAATACGTGTGGTGGATCACCCTGCCTAATTCACTCTAAATCACTATAATTTGTTATTTTGAAGAAAATGTATGAGGGATCATCTAAACAGCTCATCAGTTTAACCCTTTGAAACCTGCTGTTAGAGATTTTTTTCAACTGTATAGTGAAATGGTGCAATCTGGTGCAATGTGGGGGTGATAGACCATGTAACAACTGACACACGTTTATCCTGCTGATACAGTAGGTTCACCACATATCAGCATATTTTCCTCGGAAATCTATAAAAGATATGTTAGCTCGCCACCAGCCCTATAAGCAACCGAGCACAATGAGCACACAGTCAGCAGCAACAACCAAATACATTAATATCAAATGCCATCTTACCTTGATTCCATCAACGTTGGTGTTGCCATAATCCATAGTAGCCAAAACATAGTAACGTTAGCCTAAACTGAGTTTACAACGTTAGTGCCCTGAACCTATGCGAGACAGAAGTAGCTAGACTAGCTAGACCTATAGCCTATAAATTCCATGACGATCTTTGCTTTTGCTTTTGCTTTGCTCTGCTCTGTCGCTTCCAGACTGACGGGGGCAACTTTGTACTCTGAATACAAAGGGGGCAGGAACCATGCAAGTTGATTGAACTGTGTGAGGAACTGAGTAATGAATGATGTGCACAGTCATCAGACTGTCTTCCCCAGCTTACAAGACGGTCGCTTCCACCCTGACAGATGCAATTTGCACTCTGGCCACTAGGGGGGGGCAGTGCCCCCCATGCCCCAAGCCAAACTGCGCGCATGGTTTAAATGCTTGTCCAAGGCATTCAAACAACCATTTAAGACACCTTTCACATCAAAACACGTCTCTGAAGCAAAATTTTGCTTTTTGTAAGGGTCACTACAGGGCAAAATCACTTAAGTCACTGTAAAATCACTTCTGTGTCTTATTGAAAATGAACTTGTGGGTTCAGAAAGTGAAATAGTTTGAAAATCCCTCATTTAGCATGTTTAGTAATATAGAGGAAGCTAAACTCCCCTCAACGACCAACACCAACAAGTTGTATTTACCTCCATTGTTCCTGCCCTTGGAGCTGAGGTCAGGGTGGAATATCTTCTCTGCAGCTGGACCTCCTCCACTGAATCCTATTGTCTAGGTAGTGGAGCATTCACTGTGTTAAAGCCCTTGTTTTCTCAAGAGGTTATCAGTGACCCCTTACATTCACTCACTCTTTATCCTGACCCAGACCAGCTCACCTGGTTGTGGAGAGACAGCAGCTGACTAAAACAGTATTATGTGGCACTGCCAACCCGCATTAACTTCTTGACTTTGTCTTTAATTCTGGAACTGTGAGCAATGAAAGTGTTCAAAAGTTGACCAGCATTGTCCATGCCAAAAAAAAAAACACACTGAGGTCTTGTGCTTAGTGTCCATTGGCGCAAACATGTATTCATGAGCACACACAGACAAACTGAGTTCCTCTGCTGTTTATCCTCATTATCTTTGCTTTGAGTTCCTGTGTTTGTCCAGCTTTTATGGTGGTCAAGGGTCAGTGAACTACAACGTCCCTAGATGAATGGAGAACTGAGGCTCTACAATGTTGACGAGTGTGGAGTTTTCCTGTAAAATGTGAAGAATGGAAGATAGGTGGTTGGTGGGCATGGGGTGGGGGCAAAAAAAAAAAAAAGCGGTTCTTTCACCTAAATGACAAACAAACATTTACCATCTTAATGTACATTAAGGTGGCATGGGATTGTGGACTGACAAAAAGTGGAGATGCCTGTGTTGACTGAGTTTACCCAGGCGTGTAAAGGGAGCAGATCCAAGAGAACTGGAAATTACACCACTGACACACACCTATGTCTTTATTTTGTTAAGCTGCATGACAACATGTCCATTGTAACTGCCAAAATAAATGCTTGCACTCAGTTTGAAGGAAAATTTGGACTGAGGGGATACGCACATCGTCAACCATGGCAGCGGAGAGAAAGCATATCCATCTGCATTTCCAAGTCAAGCTGAGAAGGGGTGTTCGGGAAAAGCGTCTCACTTTACATACCTCTTTTCCACATCCTGCCAAAAAAGGTTAGCTATTTGATTCTAAAAATACCATTAAACCCAGATAGGAAGGTGCTTTCACACTGTGGTTACTGGCTCTTCACTTTGAATAGATGGTTTAAAATTATGCCGCGGTGTTCACACCATTCAGGGGGAACTCTTTAGAGGGGCGTAAGTTGTTTGCTTTGAGTAACTGTAGCTAGTGTGGAGCGTGATGTGGCTTCCCTCTGTTGCTCAGAGGCCTTCACACAGGAAATTGTAACTCCAATTTTAGGGATTGCTGACTCTCTCCCCCCTTGCTCACTTTAGCAAGGGGGGAGAGAGTCACTGAAGAGGCATCAAAGATTTTCTCCACAACATGCTGCAAATGCCACCAGGAAAATGCATGAATGAGTATTACAAAATTTCGATTATTGTGATGATACCATAATGGCTTGGTATTATATGAGACTATATGAAATGGATGGGTCTCAGGTCATCAACTGGTGGTGAATTAGTGGTTGGGGGAAGGGTTAAGGTGGCTGCAAGGACGATGAAGGGGCTCCTGGCTGGAGCCTTCATCACAGCTCGATGAACCGATGGCGTCTGTCACCCCATCACCCCGTCCTCCTCTTAATAGACTGTCCCTGTCCCATATGGGGAGCCTTATGAATACAAAAAACCATGGTGAAAATGAGTGTGCAAGGTCTAGGGGAAGATAATAAAACAGTAGAGATACTGCAAAGCAGAATGAAGTCATTGTCTGTCATTGTTTTCGGGACGAGTATACTCTCCAAAAAAAAAGTGTCATTTGAATTTCTAGTATAGAACATTTGCATTATAGTCTGTGTGTGGGTTTAATGTGTTTAAGTGCTTTTCAATTATTGTAATCCATTATTACTTCTAAAGTTAGAATGTTTTCACCTTTTTTTCTTTCATTTTTGTTACACCAAAAAAGGGAAGAAAACAAAAACAAAGGGAACATCATTTGGCAATACAAGCCATATGATGACAGCATGTTTTTTTATGGCAAAAAGTCTAACAAGTAGCTTTAAAGGTTTACAATGTAAAACTGCATTGAATGAGGACACTTGTGACTCAACCGACAGAAAACATGGAATAAGCATGAAATTTAATTTCTGAGACAACATGGTTCTCATCAGACCCATAATGTGGCGCCTTTATGGCTCTTTTCCATTATATGTTATAGGCTCCTCTCGCTTAGACTCTGCTTGCTTTGTTTGGTTTCCCAGTGGGCAAAAGTTTTTTTTCGTTGTTGTTGTTTTTTTTGTTTTTTTTTAGCAAATCTCTTAGTGACACTAATATTGTTCATGTGAAGCCACAATTTTGAGTTGGTCTCACCTTTTCTACCGAAGTCCCACACTTGTGTGGGGCTTTGGTAAAGAAGACGGGAGGAGACACTAGTCAACATGCCCACATGCAACCAGTCGGGCATCACCTTGAGGGGTCAGGCCTTCTATCTGTGAAGGAAAATGAAATCCAGAAAAGTAACTGGTACTAAAAGCGAGCAGAGTCAAGGGGAGCAGAGCCGATACCATGTAATGGAAAAACGCCATTGGACTCAACTGACAAAAAAAAAAAAATGCACTCACTGGTAAATTCCATGCTTACTCCACAGTTTTTGTAAGCTGAGTCTAAATAGTCCTCACTTAATCAACCTTAAATCAACCAACTTTTCTTGCATAGTGCACCCTTAAATAGAGAGCTGCTTTGTAATGTCAGCTGCACGATACTTTTTAAGTAAGTACTTAAGTACAGTAACCAGCTAATTTTAAAAGTAACTTTGCCCAACACTAAATATGAGTCGCTACAAAGCATGCTAATAACAGTAAATGTGTCAGCTTTGGTTAGATGCTGTGTTGAAAAGTGACACAAATAACTTAGTGTTAATATTTTACTAAACATTTATTACTAGCATGTGACAATGTTAGCTAGTGCTCCCTGTGGAGCCAGGATGCAACTCCAGCTGACTCAGGCAGAGGAAGGGGTGGGGCATGAAAGTGAATATTTGGAAGGAGCAAGAGAAAGCAGGACAAGACATGCAGGGCCATCTCTAGAATCTGGACTCTAGGAGGAGATCCCCTGCAGGGTGTGCTTCATGTTACATATCTAAGGTCATTCCCCTTTCTCTCACTTCAGAAAAACATCATACAGTAGTTTCTATTACAGTTTAGAGGGAACATTAAGTAATTTTGTTGGCCATTTGTAATGCATGTGCAGTGTAATTAAATTAAATTAAATTAAATTAGAACTGTAGAAATTCTTACCTTTAAGGCAAACTATGCTCTTTCAAAAGGGAGGGCACATCATTTTTTAATTTATTTTTTATTAGGCTGCTTTATTATTATTATTATTATTATTATTATTTATGGACATGTGATATCAAAACATTTGAGCTACATGTGTTACATGTGGCTCAATGTGTTACAGTGTGCTACATTAAACCCATGGGTTATCAGCCTTGGCATCCAGTGCTCAGACTATCAGTCTGAGGGCTTTTATCCTTCTTCAAACTCATCATTTACATGAGTAAACAAAGTGGTGTTGAGTGGTGTTAAAAGTCTGTGAAATGGGATTGTCTACAACGCTGCATCATGTAACATAATCCCACAGATGCATCAAGCTGTACACACCGAGAACCACTGCAGTTTTAGACTGAGAGAACCACTCCGAAGCAGGCCCAGATCCTTACTCTAACCTTAACCGGAGCAAAAACATGCCTAACCTTAACTTTCTTTAACCACTATAAATCTGTCTAAAACTAGATGCGGTAGTCTCATTGCATGCAACTCTATGATACTGTGATACCTACCCTTTAGTTGTCAATGCATAATACATACAGATGTATGTTTCTATCACTCCATTGATTCAAATCTATTGACCAATTTGGCATCCATACCTTCATACTCGCTCGACCTTACTCATACATATGCTAAAGTTGTTTCACAAACTGAGATGAATATGAAACTTAATCTGAAACACAAACAGAGAAGTCATCTCTATGATCTTAAAAGCATCAAAAAAAATCAGGATGACTGTCTGTCAGTCTGACACCTGAAAAATACTATGCGGCCGCAGCACTGAGAGCCAAGACCCAGCCTTGAAAGTGCACATGGCCAAAATAAAAGTGAGGACAATAAAACAGGACTCTGAAGACCAAAAGTGTCACTGTTCATTTTAGTGTTAAAAATCAACAATATACCAGTGTTTACACAAGTCTGCACCCATCTTAGTTAAATTAGCACTTGAAAGTAGTTGCTACATCAGCTGTAATCTGCTCCACTCAAGCACCAAAGCTGCAGGAGATACTGTATATTTAAAGTTGCCAAAAGCAATGAACAACATAGCGAAAGGCTCTGGTGATGCCAAAAAATGTCAGCAGACATTGTTCAGGTCAGTGTTTTACTTACAGTATGGTGAAGGCAAAAGAGAATGTGTACATTGTTTGGAAGGAAAAAAAATCAATGGTGAAAAAAATCCTGTCCAGCATCTGCTCTGGCTTTTGGGGGGTCAGAGCATGTGACCAATATCAGAAATGAAACAGAGGCATGTTCTGCTGACAAGAGGCCTTTCTGGGCCCCAGAAACACCAGGAAAATAGAGTGCTGAGTTTCTGCACCGCAAGCCACAGACCCCAACATGCTGTGGTACATGCCGCTGTTGTCAAGTGAAGCCCTCAGACCTCCAATTTTGGTGAGCTACCCATTTTTCCAAGTTTTCACTAAGCAGCAATAATAATGTATAGGTTTGTGTGTGTTTTGCAGCACATCTGCAGAACTAAAAAAAAAAAAAGCACAGAATGAACCTAATTTCAAAAAGGTTTCATGTCCTTCCCTCTTTTGTGAAGAATGGAACCCAGTGGGCCATCTGTGTGAAAGCCTGCCATTGAAGCTGTACATGAATCATAAATTATTAATAATAATAATAAATCTATCAAACCATCTGTCACTCCTTTTGTCCTGACAAAAGAATTTCGTATTGTCTTGTGATCCAACAGTCCCATTCCCCAAAGGTAAAGTACAGGACAAAGTACAGAATAAGCAGTTCGGGTGTAAATAGCATTAACAACAATGCCATCTAGTGGCTAGTTACAGTGATGGTGCAAGATCTGAGGAATATTACTGTGTTGCATTGTTGCATCTCTTTCTCATTGTGGTTCAGTCGTCCAGGCTAAAAAAAAAAAAAAGAGAGAGAGAGAGAGAGAGACAGAGAGAGAGAGAAACAGGATATCCAGAAGGGATCAGAGCACTCATCCAGTTTGCCTATTTTGTGGAAAGCTCAGGTGTTCTTACTTATATCATTGTTGTGGATTTTTTCCCCCTAACCATGGTCTTTTTGGCTTTTTGTAATGCTGTTTGCAATTTTATTGGAATTTTAGGATATTTTTATTTTATTTTTTTAAATTAATTTTTACTTTTTAATTTTAATTTAATTTTTATTTTTTGTATTTAATTTTTGTAATGTAATTAATTTAGTACTTTATTAGGATACAAGATCAGATACAAAAGTATGGCACTGTCAAAGTCATCTTTTGTATTTTAACAGATAAAATGGAACAATAACAACAACAAAAACAACAGCAACATAGAATAGTACAACAGTAATATCACAAACAAGGAAAAGAGCAAAACAAAACAATAAAAGGAAAAAAAGAGGCAAGAAGGCCAATGTCAAATGGAATGCATAGAGATAAGGGGAGATAAAGAATTTTTTATTTTTTTTAAAGCATGGGCTTAAACTTTTTGGCTATGGGACGGCAGGCAGCTGGATCTTCTCTTTAATATGGTTCCAAAAGGGATTCCATATTTTATAAAAGGTCTTTGTCAAGCCTTGCAAGGAGTGCTTTATTTTCTCTACTTTTGAAAAATAGAGTATGTCTTGTATCTGGTATGCAAAGGCCCATGGGTGAGCATCTTTCCATCTAAGTAATAGTAGGTATCTAGCAAGCAAGGTGACAAAGGCAATTAAGTCAGCCTCTGCTTTTGGGAGTGTGAGTGAGTCTGCAGGGGTGCCAAAGATAGCTACGGAAGGGCACGGAGCAATGGACTTTTTCAGGCAATATGAAACAGTTGTAACGATAGGAGACCAAAATTCTTTGAGTTCATCGCATGAACAAAATTACCTGAGTAGCTGGAATAGAATTACACTGACTACAAGCAGGGCTCACATCTGAAAAATATTTTGACACCTTTTGTTTTTTCCAGTGAGTACAATGCATGATTTTGCACAGCAGAGGACCATGTCTGGCACAAATTGAAGAGATATGAACTCTTTTTAAAAAGGACTGTCACAATTCCTCTGTTTTGTTCTCGCACAGATCTCATTCCCAGTCTCTTTGTGGAGAAAGAGGAGGAGTACTGCTCCCTAGAGATCCTACCATACAGTGATGAAATTATACCTCTAAAAGTTGGTGGGTGTTCTAATAGAGAATCTCATGGATTGGATAGAGGTAGAGAGGAGAACTGGGGCAACGTTTTATGTGTAAAATCACGGACTTGTAAATAGTGAAAGAAATTACTTTTAGACAAATTGATTTTAGAGCAAAGTTGTTGAAAGGAGGGAAAGACACCATCTGATTAGAGATCATGAAATGATTTAATCCCTGAATTCTGCCAATATCTAACCTTTCAAACCTTTATCATAAGGTCTGAAAGCATGATTTGAGTGGATAGGTGATTTTAGAGAGAAGGACAATGATTCAAAATTACGTTGAATATGTATCTAGATTCTCAAGGTTGATTTCACTATTTTATTTTTAGGGAAATCTACTAGGGGATATATTTTGCAATCATAATAGTAAGAATAATATCAATAATAATAATATTAAATACTACTAATGATGATAAGTAACAATAATAATAATATGGAGAGAGGGTGGAGGAGGAGGGGGGGTCTTTAAATTGATGTAATACCTCAGGCCCCTACCAACCCGTATGGGACCAGCCTGCAGCCACCAACACCCCTGGACTCCACCCAGTGCTAAACACCTCTGGGAACTCCTTCAAGACTGTTGGAAAACCATTTCAGGTGACTACCTCTTGAAGCTCATGGAGAGAATGCCAAGAGTGTGCAAAGCAGTAATCAGAGCAAAGGGTGGCTATTTTGAAGAAACTAGAATATAAAACATGTTTTCAGTTATTTCACCTTTTTTTGTTAAGTACATAACTCCACATGTGTTCATTCATAGTTTTGATGCCTTCAGTGAGAATCTACAATGTAAAT
>OMLB01000175.1:0-15561 GCA_900302555.1 Myripristis jacobus
TGTGCTTCTTCTTGAGCCACTCCTTTGTTGCCTTGGCCGTATGTTTTGGGTCATTGTCGTGCTGGAAGACCCATCCACAACCCATTTTCAGTGCCCTGGCGGAGGGAAGGAGGTTGTCACTCAGGATTTTACGGTACGTGGCCCCGTCCATCCTCCCGTCGATGCGGTGAAGTCATCCTGTCCCCTTAGCAGAAAACACCCCCAAAGCATAATGTTTCCACCTCCATGCTTGACGGTGGGGATGGTGTTCTTGGGGTCATAATCAGCATTTCTCTTCCTCCAAACAGGCGAGTGAGTTGATGCCAAAGACCTCGATTTTGGTCTCATCTGACCACAGCACCTTCTCCCAAGCATTCTCTGAATCATCAGGTGTTCATGGCAAACTTCAGAGGCCTGTACATGTGCCTTCTTGAGCAGGGGGACCTTGGGGCACTGCAGGATTTTAATCCATTACAGCATAGTGTGTTACCATGGTTTTCTTGGTGACCTGGTCCCAGCTGCCTTGAGATCATTAACAAGCTCCTCCTGTAGTTGTAGGCTGATTTCTCACCTTTCTCATGATCATTGATACCCCACGAGGTGAGATCTTGCATGGAGCCCCAGACCGAGGTTGATTGATGGTCATTTGTGTTTCTTCCATTTTCGAATAATTGCACCAACAATTGTCTTCTTCTCACCCAGCTTCTTGCTTATGGTCTTGTAGCCCATTCCGGCATCGTGCAGGTCTATAATCTTGTCCCTGACATCCTTGGACAGCTCTTTGGTCTTGCCCATGATGGAGAGGTTGGAGTCTGATTGATTGATTCTGTGAACAGGTGTCTTTTATACAGGTGACAAGTTGAGACAGGTGTCTTTTATACAGGTAACAAGTTGAGATTAGGAGTATCTAACCGGTCTGTGGGAGCCAGAATTCTTAATGGTTGGTAGGGGGTCAAATACTTATTTCACTCAGTGAAATGCAAATCAATTTATATCTTTTATATAATGTGATTTTCTGGATTTTCTTTTCGATATTCTATCTCTCACTGTTAGAATAAACCTACCATTAAAATTATAGAGTGTTCATTTCTTTGTCAGTAGGCAAACTTACAAAATCAGCAAGGGATCAAATAATTATTTCCTCCACTGTATATAACATTAAGTCTACTTTAAAGATCTGATAATCCATTAAATTACCAAAAAGATGTCTGCACACACTAATAATTCTGCACTGCAAAAAAATTTCAATCTTATCTATGTCATTTGATTTCACATTGTCTTCAAATGTTAATGCTCATAAATGACATTAAATATTAAATATAAACTGCCTACTTATTTCCATGAAACTTTCACATGTTTTAGGTAAGTTATTTATTATCACATGTATTCATTTTTTTTTAGTTTTCATGCTTTAACTGTTTTGTTTATTATTTTACTTACTGATTTACTGTGATTGCGTATTTGATTGCTTCAGTTTGCTTTTATTCACTCCCTTGTTTGTGAAGCATTTTGTGACCAAAGTTTTGAAAGGCGCTATATAAATAATGTTATTAGTATTATTATTACACTTGTTATTAGATAGTATATTGTATTATTACACTCGACTGTTGTAACATCCACATTAATTTGAGCATTTGATCGTAGAACCACATGTTTTAGTTTCTATGCTGACTCCCATCAGCTGGCCCTCTGCCCATACAGATGGTGTTTTTATCCCTCTCTGGCTGTTTCTCACCGTCAGTGAGGATGTGTATGTAGCAGTCCAGCAGGCCGCTGAGCGTGCTCCGCAAGCTGCAGCGGTCCTGCTCAGCCTGCAGGGCGGCGCTGATGCTCTCTTGGGACCTCTGGACCACCAGCATGGAGGTCTTCACTGCAGCCAGACAGGACTGCATCAGCTGGGCCTGGGCAACGTGACGGCCTACGAGACCGCTGCAAGGACAGCAGGGGGCGACAGAGACACACCAAACAACAAGACACCACATTTAAGTCACAAACTCACAATGAAATGTACAACGACTTTTCAGCTTGTAACAATGAATGACAAAGAATTTAAGAATTTACTGTTTTGCTTATTTTGTATTTTTATATCGAAACTTAACTTGTAACTTCTACTTCATGGAAAACAGTGGACCTTCAACAGTGACATGCTGAACCAGTATGCATGAACAAAAATTTCAACAAATAAAAACATACATTTTTCATCACATTCATGAAATTTTATGTGCCTTCCATAAAATAAAAATGCCTCTCTCTTCCTAACTGATCACCCTTAATTTTGAGATAAACTCCTCTTGCACCTGGTAGCAACAAAACACTTGTGTGACTGGACTGTAATAACGTAAAATAAAAATGCAGAAAATGCAGGAATAAGTGCACTGAAGATCTTAAAATCTGATCCCTTTAATCTGCCTCTGTAGATGTCCAGAGTGGATCTGCTCACATTAACAACAAAGTGTGAATTCAGTGCATCTCCAGCTAATAGGAGGCAACTATGCAGTCAAAAAGAAAACTTGTGAGGAATCAGACAGAAATCCAACAGATGGAGGACACATCAGAAAGCACCTGACTTGTCAAAAATGAACTGTCTTAAACAGAAATAAACCAGACAAAGTGTTTTATTAATTGTAAACTATGGACTAATTTTATCAGAGAACACAATGTACATAAGAATTTGTGTTTTTACCTGGGAAAGGAAATTTTAACCCCATAGTTTATACTGGAACTACTGGGAAAAACACTGGAAACGTGTTTGAATGCCATGTTAAAAGCATGTAATCAGGCTAAATCTAGCCCCAGTCCAGATAGGAGACATGTTAACGCCAGGTGGAAAAGGCATCAGGTGATGCATGTCCACAAGTGTTTTAATGCTTTTCCCAAGCCATTATTACATTACTCATTTTGTTTGAAGTACAATAATAAAAACATCTTTGGAGGAAAAGGGGATAGATGCATCTGTACCTGTTCTGCTGGATGTATTCACTCAAGGCTTTCTGAAGAAACTGCAAGACTACACAGAGGATAAGAGAACAAATACGGTTGAGGAGGGGGAATCTCTTCGTAAAAAATTAGATACTGATCACTGAACGCTGGTCAAGATAAAGTAAAGACACTAACCTTCTGGCAGCAGTTTGTGAATACATCTCTCACCTGGAGAAAACAGAATATAGAATATAGGTTTCTTTTGATATCTCTGGACAAAAAAGCAGCATAAATCAGCACCAGGCAAAAAATGATGAATGGCTCACCCACCCAGGGGGAAGCCATCCAGACAGGCAGCGATGGAGTCTGTGATATCTGGATACCGGTCTGAGGCCGGGCCGGACAGAAGGTCAGACAGACAGGCAGACAGACAGTCTACAGTCTGCTGCTGCAGCCAGACAGGCACTGAACTCAAGGCACTGGGGAGAGAGCCAGACAGACAAAGAGACATAATTCATCAGGGAAACTAAGAATATACTGCAGACATAGCCATGTTAATAGAAACAATAAATAATACACTAAAAAAAGTCCAGTCTTGCAGATTCCCAAACCATCCAGAATTATATTTTTAGAACCAAATGTAAACATCTAGGTTGTAGTTTCCTTATCCTGCCTTGATGTTCGAGATGGTGACGTTTACAAATGAAATTGGAAAGAATTAATAAATGAGTTGAGACCAGCAGCATGGCTACCGAGTTACTGGATGTTTGGGGTGTTTCCGTGTGGTTTAGCTCCAAAACTGGGATCTCAAGTGGAGGAGACGGAGCAGAGTACCTGGCGCTGGCCCTGCGCAGCGGGTTCTTGGCCTGTAGGGAAGTGTAGACCAGAGCCAAGGTGTGTAAACAGGCCTGGAGAAGAGACCCATGCTGCTGCTGCTGCTCCTCACCCAGAGCCTCCAGTTGGGACCCTGCCTGATAACACACGGACAAAAACACACAGCAAACTCCTAAAATCAATCCTGGCATACACAGAAGTGATCTATTCCAATTAAAATGACAATAATCAAACTTAACAAACTTAATGGTTGAGTGTACAAGGTTCTGCTAGTCAGCCTGTCACTAGTAGGCATCACCAGAGGATATTATCATGATACTTAAGTCACGATATGACAGTACTGCGATTTTAAAAATTCTGCGATATCCTGAGAGTTGTGATAAAATAAATTAGGATATATTGGGATTTATTACCTTTTTTTCAACTGCAAATTTCTGTATGTCCCCAAAGGAAAACTGTCAACATTTGTTTTATCTAATAAGATAAAGTTTTCATTCTGTCACTTTTACTGCAGCAAAATGGGACAAACTGACCAGCTCTGTCATAAAAACATGTCATAAATGTTGCATTGATACTTGACTGATTGACTGATACAATATCAATACTTGGCTTCCATGTATCCATACGATATTGCCACATACAATATTGCGATACTATGTATGTTTTCCCCTCGAGTCTCTAGTACAGTAAATTACAAGGTTATTTCACATTTTTAACAGTCGAGTCTAAACAGTCCTTCTTTTAGTGATTTCAATTATTGCAGCTTTTAAAACAGCCCATAAATATTGAGCTGCTGCACAAATCCTGTATGATGCTGCTTTTGATATGTTGAACCATCCACTGATCACACAGTCTGCTGTATGGTAACAGCATCGCACAGTCAATTAAATAAATACTGGACACATACATTATTAATGAAAAATGGTATTTTGATGAAGTTTTAAATCCATAAAGTTAACATACTGCTGTTACATTGGAAAAACGGAGATGATTTATGATTCCCCCTCACATTTCTCCCTACAATCTACATTTCGGGAATCTATACAAGGAGGTCATATTTTTCATGCCTCCAAATGACCAGTTCGTCCACACCAACCTTTTTAACCAGCTGGATCTGCTGCACCGGCTCTGCGAGCTCCAAACAGGCCTGTAAGGTTTGGGCAAGCTGCCTGACTCCGTCTTGTCCTCCATCCACAGACAGGGATGCTAAACAAACACACACACATACAGTCAATGTCCCATCACAAAACGTGCTATAATCCAAGTTGAGCATTCATGCAGAGGCTTGATTCAGAGAATGGTACAGATAGCCACAAATGGTGACAGCAGAGGACAAACTACGTAGATAAACAGATGCTTCATTGATCCCAGAGGAAATCCAGTGGCTCAGTACAGTAAATACACACAACAGGATTAATACACTCACTCCAAAATAGAAATAAGAAATTATACATGTGCACCACGCTATGCCCTTTCTGTACCCTTAAAACTCAACCCAACCATAGCCCAGTTATATCACCTATCAGCCTGTCCAGTTTGTCCTGGTCCAACACCACAGCTTCCACTTTGGCTGTCTTCTTTTTCACCACCATGACTCAACCCTGTGTGACGAACACAGAAAATTCAATCCAGTTCCCGAACAAATGCCATGGCTGGGTCAAAGGAGTAAAAAAAAAAAAGAAAACACTAAACATATCAAATTAAATTAAATTAAATTAATTACATGACGTTTGCACGCATGTTTATCAGAGGCAGTACTGCCAGAGCAATGAGCAACATGACAATTTCGAAAAATCAGTTTGTACATCACACTGGGAAGCTGCAGGGTGCAGGAGGTTGCAGGTTCAATCCCCCCAGAGGCCCATGAGCAAGACAGTAAACATGCTCCCTCACTGCAAGTCGCTCAGGAAAAGCACCAGTTAAATGACAAAACTGTGATAGCAAATTATCGTACTCTTTTTTATTCTTCTATGTGTGTATCGCCCACTAGCCAAGACACATACACACTGTTTATTATCACCTGTGTTTCAACTTTCTCTGCCCTCACTGCTGTTAGCTTTGTGCTAGCTACCTCTGCTAACTCCTCTGGCCACCGCTGCACAGAAAACTACACGGACAGAAAAACACTGGGGGGAAAAGCGACGCCCATGAAACACTCACCAAGAGTCAAGCGACTTTATAAAAGTGTAAAATTAAATATGAGCAGCATTCACAGTCACAAAACGTGAAGTTATACCTCAGCTGTTAGCGGCACTGACCAGCGTCAAGCTAGCACCGTGAAAGTAATGACTTCCGGTAAGCGCCTTACAATGTAAAATACTTTCGGAACGACGCACACACAATAATACAATATAATATCATTTACGTTAATTTTACAATATAATTTGGCACTTTAAAATATATTGTAATTTTTATACGTAGCTTATTCGTAGATTTGGTGTCTTACACGCCTCACTTGTGGTATTTGTCATTTTATAGTACTTTCATTGTGAAGGTAATTTATTCTATTTCTGGTTTTGTACTCTCTAACTTGATTCAGCAGCTACGCTCCATGTTGCACGTGTGAAACGTCATTTCCTGAGCGTTTAAAATCCCGCCCCGTGAAGTTAAAATGATTGGTCTGTTTTTGACAATGAAGAGGCGCTCCGGCTTTTCATTGGCTGAACCTTTACGTCAATCAAAAATGGACTTTAAGCTTTTTGAAGCGCTGTTGATTTGCGTAGTCGCGCCCACTAAGCGTGTGATTGGACGACCTGAGGCGGAGCCACGCCCACTGAGGGCAAGCGTCTCCTAACTTTCTGCCCTGAGAGCTGAAATGAAAACTTGTGGGAAAGAGAGAAATTCATCGTTTTTACTCATAAACTAGGTTTTTTTCCCCTCCGCAGGAATAACAAGAAATACACGGACTCTGGAGCCGACATGGCGTAAAGCCGCTCTCGTCGTTTCACCTCCATCAAATTTCCTCAAGGGTAAGTCGAGAAAGTTGAAAAATGATGCTTTCTATTAAATGGGGGGATGGAGGAGGGCTGGATAAATCTACATGACACTGTTTTCCTGGCACCAAGATGGTCTTTTTTACACATTTTAGAAAACAAGCTGGCCTTTAAATCTCTTACTTTAATCGTGATTTTTGACTTGACAGTTGTCTGATAGTAAACTGAAGTGAAACAGGTTATTTAATCGCAAAATAACCTATTTCAACATTTTTTTTTGTTGTTGAGGGTATTAGTCAGGATGAGGATACAGTCTGATCCAGTTTGACATTATTCACAAAGTCACTGCTTTGTTTTGTTTGTTTGCTGAGGAAGCGTAAAAAAAAACAACTCTTTAGTGTGTGTGTGTGTGTGTGTGTGTTAAATCAAATGTTAAATCCAGTTCTTTCTTCCGTTGCTAAAAACTAAAGCTATAGTACTTCTGTTATTCAGTCTAGAAATACTTTATCACATCAAAACTAGAAATCACCATAGAAATAAAAAAGAAAGAAAGAAAATGTATGACCTTAGAGGTTATTATAATAAACACTATGCATGTATAGTGCTGGTCTTTTCTTCAGGGTTCAGAAAATAGAAGCTCATTAATTCCTCAGTTTCGGTTCATCCATTCATGAGGCCTTGATCATGCTTCATTTTTCCAGTGAGAGGTGGATTATTCATAAGCGTCATAAATCTTCATCTGCAGCACAGAAACAGTGAGTAATGGCGCTTTTAAGGCTCTGAGGTCAGCAGGCCGGACCAGCAGCACAGCCTGGGCCCTTTGTAGACACACACACACAGAGAGAGAGAGAAAGAGAGAGAGAGATCAGGGTTCAGAGGTGAACTGGACATTAATGCTCTCCGTTATCAGTGTGAAGTGCTGGATGGACAAGAGAGAGAGCACAGAGAAATAAAATCAGTCCTCAATTATACAGAAAGTGGACTAACGGTCTCATAGGATCTGGTGGCCCCACTTACGAACACTTAGAGGAAATTCAAGTAAAGTTTAGTAAGCCTACAATACATTTTTTATAAAGGACACTGTACAAATATATACCTACAAAACTGTAAGTGACTGTGATGAGAATATAGGAGGTCAGAGAGATGCCGTAAACCGCTCTGAAGTAATTTTCAAACCACAGGGACATTTTTAAATCCCTGCAGGAATATTATAAGACCATGACAGTGATTACAGGGATCTGTGAGTAGGGGTGGGGGGAAAAAATAAGAAAAAAAACCTCACAAAAGTATTGCAATTCTTTTTTTTATGATTTTTTCAGCCAATTTTTTTATAAATTGATGAAATGATATAATTCAAAAAACCATAATCGCAATAAGTCGAACTGCAATATTTGTAGAAAGTGCTTAAATACTTAAATACTTCATATGCATTGTTTTGGGAAATATGACTCATGACATGCAGTCTGTAGAAGTGTATGATTCACCTTTTTCCCATCGTCTACTGTTTATTAAAAAAGCAAACAAAAATTGTAATATCGAATCGCAATACTTAAATCGAATCGGCCCCAGATATCACGATGGTATTGACTCAGGAGATAAGTGTGTGGTCTGGACAGTGTTGTGAATCAGATGTTAAAAAAAAAAAAAAAAAGCAGTGAGAGAATGATGGAAAATGGTCCCAGGAGGGGAAGTGACAGGGATAGTGGTGATAAACCTAATAGGAAATCACTGTGTGGGCACAGTTTACATTGCACAGGGTTTAACAGGGGAAAAAAGTTAATAATGGGGCTGGATCGGGCTTTTCCAAGGTATTTTAGTATTTTTAGTTTCATGTATTTTCATTTTTACAGTATCATCCACTAAACAAGCTATCCACCATTTGTTTAAATGAAATAAAACATGAAAATAATAGTCCTATAGAAAGTCCTTGCTGCTAACAAAATTATAACACACTAGCAAACTGAATTCTCTATAATTTGGAAATACTGACTTGTGATTGTCAGGCAATGCTGTTATATCGAGCTATCATATCTTAATCTCATTTTTTATTCAATGGGCTTAAATTTATATATGTTAAGCCTCATCACTATGCAAAAAGACATATTATGTTGACTCCCATAGTCAGTTGTTGTATGTATTTTTTTTTTTCTGCCCCTTCGTCACTGTTTGCCACAGCAAACAGGCAGCAGAAATAAGCCTGCGGAAACTAGTTTATGGCTCTTCCACCACACATGTTTGCAGTCTGTTTGTGAGGAGGCCAGGCTGGTAATGAGAGGTTATTTCTGTACAAGAGAGCGCCCCGGGCCTCCTGTCTTCCCTCTGCTCTCCGCCATCAGACATCCTCACCCGTCTCACTCTCTCTCATCTCTTTATATTTATCAATCTTTCCACCTGTCTCTCTCTCTTTCTCACACACACACTGTCTGTGTTGAAGCGCCTGTTTTCGGATTTTAGAAACTCTGGAAAATGTGATGCGAGCCCATCCCGCGTGAGGCGGGACGGTGTCAAGGTGTTTTGGAGCAGCAGCGGTGTTGTTCTGTCGGGTCGGGGGTGAAGAAATACGCCCCCTGGTCCAGCTGGGCCCAGCCCTGGAATATTTCAGGAATATTTCAGGGAAAACATCTGCACAACAACAACAGAGTCTCTGTGTGTCTGACTGTTTTCCTCTACGTCTTTATGTTTGCACTTATCAGGGTCCCACAGATACACTGGCTGCTTGTACTGGATGTTTTGTCAAAAATCAGACACCAGCCACTGTCATCCACCTCTGTGTGATGGATATGATGCAGTTTGATCACGTATTGGAGAACTGATCAATACTACACTGATTGCCTATTGGAAGCCCTTAACCTGAATCGACTGTAATGAGACATAAATAAAATTGTTGGGGAAACACATGGAAATAGCCAAATTTAAGTGCATTATCACAAAATATCACATGCATTACAGCAGCTTCAGTTAAATAATATCATCAGTGTTACTGTCAGACAGTCTGGTTTGATCCCTGTGTCTGTAAGCAACCGCCAACCTGCTGAAGGGCTTTTGAGCAAGACGCCGAGTCCCTTCCAGTAAGAGTGCTGCTGTTCTGTCGCTGACCTTTGACCCCCCCCTGTGGAGGAAGGCGGTGAAAACAGAATTTGGTGTCAGCCAGAGTTTGCTTCCCGATCTCTGACAGTGTTGTTGTTGACTTTTTACCCTGGAGTGTTACAGGACGCCTCACTCTCCTCTGACACGCGTCAAGAAATGCTCATGTAAAGCAACCCCGCCCTGGGTTTAGGATTAGGGTTCGGTTTTCTGGCTGGTGTCAGCAGCTGCAGCTGCAGCTACACGGACAATATTACTTCAACCTGATTGAAATCGCTCTGATTAGAGATTCCAGCTTCACTGTTTACATGCAGGCTGAATAAAGCCGTCCAATAAGACGTGTGTTTACATGCCACAAAGCATTTGATTAGAATATCACTTTTTTGGCACTAATCGGCTGGGAATATAAATATAATCCAGGTTATTTCATGGCCAGTGGTGGCGCCCCCATCAGGTCGTCCATCAGACTGTAAAAATGAAACCTGGCTGGCTGGTTTGGACTTCTAGCCTTGGAGCAGGCAGCCTTCAAGCTTTTCCAGCAGCTTTTTGATTTGCTCCATGGTTCGGTGGATTCTGCCTTCATTTGTCTTTTCAAACAATTGAACAACTCGTGGTTTCAAGCCTTTCAAATATGGAGTTCAACAATTCCTTAAAGATTTAATGTTTACAGCAAAAAAGTTGTTATCAGCCACAGAGCAGATGTTCCTGTCTCTGCCAGAAACTCATCACGACACCTGTTGTTCACCCAATGAGAAACAATCAGATAAACCATCTACATGGTTATTAGGTGCTAATATATTCCTATTGAATGGACGATCAGAGGTTTACACCACCCCTTTAAGCCTGATTGAAAATTCCTTCAGATCAGGCCAGATCGGTCCAGTCTCTTCCGATTGAGATGGTTGCATTTTTATTCTGATCGGGCTATTTTTCTAATTGTTAGTGGAATATCAGGGTCCATGTAAATGCAGCCACTGACTGGCAGCATATCAGGTGCCATAGCCAACTTCACTTAATGCTCAGTAAAGTGTAAAACAATACGAGTTGGGTGCATGAATACCAGTATATGGTGTGTGCAGCCACCCACCTCTAGCTGTGATCGTCTGTCTCCCTCAGTTTGTCGAATGTCGTCAGTGTGTGAAGACACACATTTTTCATTACAGATTATCTAAAAGAATCTGTTCATTGCGTCTCAATAAAAAAAAAAAAGCTTCTCATAAGAAAAATAACTTTTTACTTCAGTGATCCATGATACGACAAAATATCAAATGCAAAGCATCAAGTGACAAGTGTGACACCAGTGCGTAATGACCGCTGTGGGACACAATTTAGTAGCTCTCCCCAACACACACACACACACACAGTAGACAACACAACATCACACACTCTTGATATTTTTCACATGCGGTCATTGTCGTCCCTCCTTCCACTATGAGCGAGCGGCAGGTGAGACTCAACAAGGACTCTCTTCTACACCAGTACCAATGTTTGTGTCATCTTTTCTGATGTTTTTGTGTGTGTGCGTGTGCATGTGTGTGTGTGTGTGTGTGTGGCAGGGCGGCATGGCGGAGGGGGAGGAGGCGATGGGTCAGGAGGACTGGAAGGAGAAATGTTTGGTCCTGGAGGCTCTGCTGATGAAGTTCAGGGTGCAGATCATCAAGATACGAGAACTCACAGCCGACAAGGTGAGCAAAAACCTCAGAGCATCCACACACACTTTCTCAGTGTGTCACACACACACTGTTATCCGTCTTCAGCGGGATGTCTGGAGCCTAAATGTGAGAGAGACAAGTTTATGATTTAAAAGGTGGGCTGGAAACATTCGCTGTAAATAAGAAAGTTTTCTTAATCAAATCACCTGCTCGAAGGACAACAACAAGTTTTTGTGGGTCCATTGATCAATTCACCTGCTTATTTAAAAAAAAAAATAGGCACTGAAATCATCATTTTGAGCATGCACAGTTGTGAGCGATTGTAGGCAACTTGCATTAACCAAAGTGAAAGACTGAGCTTTGTTGAATGAAAAGTTGTTCTTGTGGTCTTCAGTGCTGGAGCAAATGCTCAATTAATCAGTCGTTAACAGAAAATTAAACAATTTTGGTATTGGATTAATTGTTTTTGTCATTTGTCAAAAAAAAAAGCCAAACACTGTCAGATTCCAGCTTCACTAAGATCACTGAGATGCTAAGATTGTCTTCCTTTTCTCCGTTCATAACTTTATAAAATTGATACTTTGGTGTTTTTTGGTTAAAAACATCACTCTGGGCGTTAATCAAAAAAACAACAACTGACAGATCAATCAGCAGTGAAAATAGTCCTAATCCAGTTATTAACACACATTAACAGCACCTATTGCACCTGCATATACTCTATGCTTAGGATATGCCCCATTCCACATTAAAAAAAACCTTATAATCTTATACTTTTTCATGTGGAGTTTTTACACACGACTTCAAAGTTTATTGCACACAGACTATGTAAATCCATAGGATCACAGTCATCCCTTTTTGAGCTCTGGCAGAGCAGGGATGTGGTTTTCACCGAGCGCCCCTCCCATCGCCGCACCAACACCCTGTCTAAAGCCTGGCATGAAATTAGCTGCCATCTGCATTAATGTCAGTCAGAGTGTCTGTGGAGCGTCAGCCCGACCTGCTGAGGCTACAAGGTCAACGCATCTTCTCTCATGAGCTTTCTCGAGCCAGCTGCGCACCGAGGAATTTGAAGTCTGAGCTCACATATTTGTGTGTGGAGGGGGCAAGGGGGCGGCAGGGAGAGAGAAAGAGAGTGTGTTGTCTGTGTAGTTAATGAGAGAGACAAAAATAGAGAGTAAATAAAGAGTGGAGGCAGGAGGAGGGTAGCTGGAGAAAGTCAGAGGCTGGCAGATGTTTTATCGTGTTGTTTTAAGCTCCGCAAATGGGCCAAAATGTTGAAATGGAGTTTCTTTTAGCAGGTTAAATGTCTGTTTTACCACTCTGCCACTCTGATATAACACAACAGTGTTCAGAAATCTTTGCCATCCTGTATTCTAAACATTTGCCGTCTGGTAGCTCGTCCTCACTGCACAGGAAATGATGCTTTTTACATTTTGTTTGGATTAAATATAAGAAGAAGAAGAAGAACCAGGTATTTAGCATGAGCAGTGATAGCCACCGTGGCTGAACAGACAGAGAAAAGAGAAACTCAAATTGCATCAAAAACAACAACAAAACAAAACAGGTGATCTTGTGGGAAGTGCAGCACAGAAAGAAGACTATGTAGTTTCATAGGGGAGAGCACTCCTCTTTGGTATGATATGGTAAAGAATGCAAATTAATTCTCAAATAATTCAACTTAAACGTGCCTCATGAGTGTAGCACAACTCTTTTACTTCATTACAACCCAAAACATGAGGGCATTTTGCTCACATTTTAATGTTTTTATGGCCTTGTGAGATCAAGACGTTGGATTCAAGAGACGTTTAAAAGTGTTGCATCAGCGCCTTCGGTGATCAGAGGTCAGACTATGGACCTGAGAGGTTTTATTCTCCCTCTAATGCACCCTTTACATTAATAAAATATGCATGTGAGCGGCGTGCCCTGCCCTTTGAAACTGCATAGTCGGCCTTTAACTCTGTAAGCCTAAATTTAGATGCAAAGTCTAAACCAGCTCCTTGTAAAAAGCAAGGGAATAAACCTCAGAACATGGCATTGCAATGACATTTGGTCCTCTTAGGGATAGAAGTCGAGGAACACACACACACACACACACACACACACACACACACAGAGTGGCTGTGTGCATGGCGGGGCAGAGAGCAGCCCCTCCCTCCCAGCTGGCCGGTGCGGCTCGGCCCATACTGCTCAGTGGCCTAGATCTGCAGCGGCTCTCCAGGGAGGCTGATTAGAGCTCTAATGTAAACAGCAGCCTGACCACAGGGCTCCGCCACGCACTGCATGATGGGATTGACCCAGCTCCAGTCAATTACAGACTCAAAGTAGCTCAGCTGGACAGCCAAACAAACTGCCGGAGAGACTCGGCGGAAAGGCTGGAGTTTGGTGGGTTTCTTCACGTGAAAGTCTCTCCGCTGGGTCTGTCCTTGACAAACTGACATGAACTTTAACTCGCGTGTAAAACATTTTCCCCGCTCATAAAACGCCCCAGTAAACTCAGAATAGCTCGGTTTGTCTTTGAGAGGCCTCTGTAGAAGTATATTGTCATATTACTCAGAGACTTAATCGTCTGAACTCTGCCACTTCACGGTCTGTCCCTCCTCCCCGGAGAAGTCAGCTGCCTCGTCTTAATTGTATGCAGAGGCTGAGCAGTCGGGAGGTTCAGGTTAATTTAAAGTGGTTTGGAAGGTAATTTGTTCTCCAGAGGAGCAGCCAGCCGCGCGCCGCCTCCAGACTTTTGTTGGAGTCGAAGTCAGCAAAATACTTTACTAATACTGTACTATTAAAGTTAAAGGAATACTCCCACCGTTTTGGGCAAAGTACCCTTTTTCCCTCTGACCCCGACTGAGACAAGATGTTGGATACCATCTTCACCTCTGTACACCCAGTGGTTAGCATTTCCTGTTAGCTTAGCATAAAGACTTGAAGTCTATGGGAGTCATTAGCCTGGCTTTATTAAAGTGATAAAAAAAAAAAAAAACATACAGCAACTCCAAAGCTGTCTTATCTTGTCTGGGTAAACCAGAAAAAGGGTATTTTGCCAAAGATATTGGAGCATTGCTTTATCATTAAAATCTGTGATGTAGCCTCTTTGTTTATCCTTCTTAATAAATTGTGTCAGTCAGTTGGGCTGTACGATAGTAGATAATAGTCATTTTTTACATCTTAATTTTTTTTTTCAGTTCTTCAAAAATTGTGATAACTTGGTGTTTGTTGGATTCTGTACCAAAGATGTTTTATTACATCTGCAGAGAACAATTTGTAGGCCAAAGCTTCCCTGTAGCAGCGCAGTACTTCATTTATAACAGTATTTTATCTAGAAAATGCAGATCCAGCAGTTTGGATATTGTTCTTGGTTATATTGCAGTTTTGATAATATTTTGATTGATTGTTCAGCCCTAGTCACCACCTCAAAAAATAGCTTTTACTCATGACACTAACCTCTCTAGTTTAGTGGTTTTTATTGTAGAGAGAATGGAGTGTAATCCTTCCAATGGGCTTATATTTGCAGCAGTGTTTCACATGGATATTTACATTACAGGAAAAAAACATTAACAGTACAGATATTTTGGCTGGTATTCAGAATGTTCAACTATGATCATTTCCATGCAAAACAATCCTCCAAAAAATGAGAAGAATTCAGTGTTTTTTTCTAGGAATTTAGTCTTGGCAGCAGGAAAAAGACTGGAAACAGCCTTTAAACAAAGATTATATTTAGCATAACAAAGATATTCATGCATATAGGTGTGGAAACGGAGTGAAATATCACATTAAAATCAATCCAAGGGGTTAAGGGCTTCATCTCCATCACATCAGAGGCGGCTGACGCTCATCGTTTTTTAATAAAAGGCGAACTCGCTGCCAAAGCACACAGATGCAGCCGTCCACACTGACGTCAAAGGAGCTTTATTTGTCCATTAGCAGCAAAACTGTACGCAGGGAAAATAATCGCCCTGCAGGAACAGTGCAGCAGCATGTATAGGCGAGCGCTGACTCATGATTTTCTCTCCCAGAGTCCACGCTCGGTAAGTTTGCGACCTCTGACCTCGCGCCGGCCGACCTCCTGACGCCATGAGCTCAGCGCGTTAACATCCAGACTCCTGCTGCCGAGGCTCCCACTGCTGCTGGTTGTTTTAAAAAGCTGTGCGGGGGCGTGTGCACGT
>OMLB01000182.1:2574-26290 GCA_900302555.1 Myripristis jacobus
TCCTTCCGAGCGGGTCCTCCAGCTGCACTCCTGCAGGTCCGGGTCGTCCGGGGGATTTCCACTGTAGGTATTTTTCCGAGCTTTTATCAATTTTCAGAGTTTTAATCCACTTTCTTGCTTTCACCGTCCTGATATGAGGGTCGTGTCTGAAGCGTGTTCGAAGCATGTGCGCTCTCTCTCTTCCAGAGACTTAGGCGGAAGTGAACCTGGCCCGACAGGGTCACAGGGCGTGTCTGTTCTCATCACTAATTTACTGTTTTTAACCAGCAAATATTTTTAATACACAACTATTTTAAATGCAGATTTTTCAACCCAACATCACAGTTTGTATTATATGAATTATTATTATTTTTTAACCAGACATCACATCATTACATTACATGAATTATTATTTATATTTTATCTTTCACAGATTTTTAACCTGGGTTACACTTGCATCTCAGGTGTTCCTCCAAGTCGTTGGAGTGATTGCAGTATCAGCCGCTGTCATCCCCTGGATCCTTATTCCTGTTGTCCCTCTGCTTGTTGTGTTCCTGTTCCTACGATGCTATTTCCTGCAGACCTCCAGGGACATCAAGCGCCTAGAGTCTACAAGTAGGTTTTTTCAGGGACATGTCCATTTGTGGTAGGAGACAAAGGCAGACCACAGGAATGCTAATAGACCATTGAATAAAGCCATAGTCATTAGCATAAAGGCTAAAGGTGGTGGTGGCCCATGGCTTGGCCACACGCAGTTTCCTCAAGTGAAGGGAGTTCATGACATCACATACAATGGGAAAAATGCCAAGTGGGCATGACTAGGCCATTGCAGGCCTTAGTTCATCTATTTTATTCTGGGCTGAGAGCCCAAATGCACATTGTACAGCAGGCTCCATCATCTCAAGAACAAAAGTTCCATTAAATGGCTCCTAGGAAACATTCAGGTTTTGTCTTTGGTTTTGTAAACCGAACAAATCCAAAGAAAAGATTTCTCAATGGCAGCCCTTGCATTAATTGAAATTGTTTGGCATCAGGGGCATATTAAATGTTCATATGATGTGTCATTCATAGGAACTTGGCAATGTATCATCAGATCTCCAAATCACACCTTATGATGCATTAGACAGGAGGTGGAACACTGTATAACACTGCAAATGTGAGAAATAGAGGGTCTTTGAAACAGAGAATATTTAGTTGGTTGGAAATATCCTGGGATGAGTCATCATAAAAATAGGAAGCATGAAAGAGAACAGCTTTCCAAAACCCTGTGGGAAGTTTAATTTGTATATGAAATAATCATCAAATCACAAAGGAGAACTGCACTCTTTTGAGTTGAACACCTTGATCAAAATGTAAATTGTTGTTTGTTTGAATCTACACAAATTGATCTGGCCTGTATGTTTTTTACAGCTCGGAGTCCTGTCTTCTCCCACCTTTCTTCCTCCCTCCAAGGCTTGTGGACCATCCGTGCCTTCAGAGTTCAGCAGAGGTTCCAACAGACATTTGATGCAAATCAAGATCTCCACACAGGTTAGAAGAATTTTGATTTGTGCCAAGTGTCCAAGATTCAGGGTCTTGACTTTGACAAGTCGATTCACAGAAGTGCTGCTTTGGTTGTGTCTTTTTAGCAACTGCAGTGGCCGGGCTGTAGTCGCTGTCAGGGAAACATTCCTATCTAAGTTGTCTGGTTGTGTTGTTTGTCCACAGCGGCCTGGTTCTTATTCCTGACAACTTCTCGCTGGTTTGCTGTACGTCTTGATGGAATCTGCTCAGTTTTTGTCACCATTATTGCCTTCGGCTGCCTTTACCTCAGGGATGGTACTGCATGGGCTTATGATATGCCACACTAATTCTACTCTACTATACTTTACACTTGTGCAATACATTATTGACCTATGACATCCATCCTTGAAGCTATGAAAATAAACCAATGAATGTGTGATTGTATGTTTACCTCTTTCCTAATATCACAGGCCTGGAGTCAGGTGCGGTGGGTCTTGCTCTGTCTTATGCGATGACACTCACAGGCATGTTCCAGTGGGGTGTCAGACAGAGTGCAGAGGTGGAGAACATGGTGAGAGCAAACACATATTTCCATGGATTCATCAGACATATCAGTTAGTAATGTTTGTGGGTAATTATTGGTATTGCTGGAACTTAATATGCAGTTTAGATTTGGTTTGACATCACTTTCCCATTTCAGATTTCTTCTCTGAAAATGTCTCAAAGAGTGATTCAGGATTGAATTCCCTATTTTTGGCAAGCAAACTGCGAGTTCAGTTTGGCCATGTAATGCCAGGAGATATGATCAGACATGTGAAATGGGTAAAACATGCCAATGAATATGTATTGTATCCCCAGTTCAAGCACTATCACTCCCAGAGGGAATACACAACATCACCATGTCATATATTTCAAAGAGAACCTCTTTTCATACATATTTTTTGCTCAGGAGCTGCGCTTAATTTTAACATGAATGATTTGAGTTAAAAAATGAAGGAAATGAAATTTGTACTATGGCTACTGTTGACCAATGTCTTGTCCCAAAACCTGGATGACTCCTTTTAATTTGACTAAACAACATATCTGAAACCACTGCATAGCCTCTTGATATGAATGGAATCC
Organism: Myripristis jacobus; assembly: GCA_900302555.1. Lineage (NCBI taxonomy): Eukaryota > Metazoa > Chordata > Actinopteri > Holocentriformes > Holocentridae > Myripristis > Myripristis jacobus. The sequence continues at coordinate 5,179 of OMLB01000182.1, forward strand.
TTAAAAGGGAAGTCTGGATTTTTTGTGATCTATTTTTATTCTCTCTTTTTTCACTGAAGTTGATGCTTTGCCTTGTACTGGACAGGCAGCCCTCTTCTTTCTGCTCCAAAAGCACTGTGTGATACATTTAAGGACATCTTGGAATTTGGAAACCTGTTACCTCTGGACAAGAACAATTATTTGAACTGTCTTCAAATGGAAATAGGTCCATTTGAACACCCATTCAAATGAAATTCAAATGGGTTGTCTTCCCTCGCTTTATGTCAGCTATTCATGTCAAGAAACAAAAAAGGTTTCCCAATTCCCAGTTTTGTGAATGCACCATCACTTTGTCACATGCAGCAACTTCAGTAGAGAACACTGGTCCAGCGAACAGCACGGGATTTAGTGATATGACGTAACAGCTCTGATTCACCGTTGCACACTGCCGTGGCATCCTGTTGGCCTGAGGTAGTGCTTTTGGAGCTGAATGACGTTTGACCCTGTTTGCATCCATTATAACTGTGGCTTGCTAGCAAAGTCTGCCTGCACAGTGTGGAAATATTTTTGGAAATATTGTAATAACATGAGTAGGGGTAACACTGCTTACATAGTAAGATACTCAAGTAAAGGTAAGAGAAAACAGGATAATTTAGGTATTTTTAAGATGCTCTGTATATTGCAGCATTGTAGCACTTGCAGCATCTGTCCTCTTAAATTTTGCAGATGACTTCAGTGGAGAGAGTGGTTGAGTACACCGAGCTGGACAGTGAAGCACCTTGGGAGACGGACAAAGAGCCTTCGTGTGATTGGCCCAAGCATGGTTCCATCACCTTTGACCGAGTCAGCTTCTCCTACAGCGCTGCTGGGCCTTTGGTCCTGAGGAACCTGTCTGCTGTCTTCACATCCAGAGAGAAGGTTCTCCTCCTTATTCCCAGTTATCCATGCTTACTGGTGTGCAAAGCCCATGACTTTGGTTGATATGCAGCTTGTGTAGAAGGTGTGAAGCTGTTCTTTCTTATGTGGCATTATTTCCAAATCAATTATTAAAGGGACACCATATTGTGCTGCTGAATCTCCAGGACTATACCATTTGTGATTCATGGAATACATATCATGTAATTAAGACTGTTCAAGTGGATCCATTTGTTCCCATTTGCATTTTGAGTTACCTGACGGTGACAACTGTTTATTCACTGTAAGAGAGAGGAGAAGCAGAGGGAGAGGTGAGAGGAAAGAGAGAGGCAGGCAGAGGGAGATGGATGAGGATGATTGAAATTGTGTTTAATGCAGGGGGTGTATTTTGCATGGCTACGGTTGGCCAGGGCGGCTGATTTCACAATGGATGGGTTGATAAGTGGAGAGGCCCCGGCTCTGACAGCCCATGGGAGGGTTCTCCGCTGCATGCCATGGGGGTGAAAGGCTTTGTGCATCCTGACAGTCCCCCTGAGACCCTTTTCACAGGAAGACCTGCACCTACCACTTGCAAGGTCGTTCTTACTCCATCCCTCATCACAATCACGTCCATAATCATATAAAAACACACCCACCTCAGTGCCACAGGCCTACACTTAGCGCAGAGTGAGGTGTCTTGGTAGGAACGCACCACTTAACCCCAAGACTTTCCAAACCAAAATGAGTAATGCTCCCTGCTCGTGGTTTTGGATAAACAGCGATTGTACAGTATGGTTTCCTGATCGAATATAGTTACTTCTTTGTATTTTTTGTCTGCATTGAGGGCATTTGATTAGTTTTAATGCAACAACTGCAGCTGTGCCAGAGAGGACAGTTGGGGGTCTCAGCTGGACTGGGAACTGTGTCCATTCATTGAAATGCACTTTTTATGATAACCCATTTCAGGGGATTTGATATACAAAGGTCGCAGTGTGTACACTAGGAAAAAATGGACAAAACATAGTGGAGGAACAGAAGGAAGGAAAGAATTAGCAGTGTTTGAGTCAGTCAATGACATCAGAGAGTAAAAATGAAAATAAAAAGTGGGTTAGCCTCTGGTTATGTGTTTGAAATTTCACCTTGATTATAATCATTTATGTTGTGTTTCACAATAACATAATGTTTCCATAAATTATAGCACAATTGAACTCCAAATTCATAAGTCTTGAGTGCTCAGCATGTCCAAAATTCCCAAACAAAATAATACACTTCAAATATGACCAGCATTGTATTAAGGCGGGTTCACCTGATGGAGCTTTTCTTGCTAAACGTTTATGTCTGTGACCTCTGATGAAGTTTGAACCACACCAAATAAATGTTAAACAAATGCTGACCTTCTGTTTCACTGTCAAGCATATTTTCCACTATAATTTCAAGTCTTGCGGCTGCGGCTGTGCAAAACTGGATACATTTTACAAATCATATCCCTCAATATCTATATGTTTTATTTACATTCTGCATTCTGGATAAAAGCTTTTAGGGGCATTTTTTTCTTTTTTTTTCATGATTGTGTCATAACTGGTGGAATTTGGTAAAACACATAAAAATAAATCTTGTCTCTTTACCATAGGTTGGCATTGTTGGACGCACTGGTGCTGGTAAAAGCTCCCTCATCTCTGCCTTGTTCCGGTTGGCAGAGCCTGAAGGACGAATAACCATTGATGGTTTTCTGACCTCGGAGATTGGTCTGCACACCCTGCGTCAGAAAATGTCTATCATTCCACAGGTATCCTTTTAGAATTACCATTTACGACTTCTGTGTCTTAACATGTAAAATGGTGCACAGTAACCAAAGGCTACAGCTTGATGGAATGAGAAAAAAAAACAAAAAACTCCAAAAGTCTTAGATATTGAAGATGAGGTGTTACTGTAGACTTTCAGGACGATTGTATGCTATACTCTTAATACTGCGATGCACTACTTGTCTTTACAAAACTGGTTGACTTCTGCTTTGACATCTTCTGTAAGGTTCTGTATTTCTGCCATTCCCAATCATGCTGCACAGTCACCGTCAGATGAACGCTAGTAACAGAAACCTTCACGCTTTGGCCTTCTTTTTTATACGCCTGTCTTTTTAAAAGCTAAAACGAGTGAGGAGAATTACAGTCGTCACTCAGGGGATTTCTGAAAGTGAGACAAACGGATGCCTTGAGACAGTTTAACTTTATTTCCGCTTGTTGAAACTGATACGGCATTAAGAAAATGCCAGCCTGCGGGTGAGTGTCAGCAGAGTGGAGGGAGGGGAGAAGACTCCCACGGCCTGTACTGTGAAGAGAGCAGTTCCCCATCCCTGACAGAGGATTAGCCCTCTACCCCCCAAACATGGGAAAGCTGCTTAGGAGAAGTCTCCCCCATCCTCACAGTTAGAGTCCCCTTGTACACCGTCACTTAGCCCAAGACTCAAACATTTTGTTGGGTGCAGCCAAGATGCCCAAAAACAGTTTCATTAATGCTTTTCTATGGATTTGATAGGTTTCTGGCATTGCTACGACTTCAGATAAAGTTTTACTCTTATTCCAAACTAGTTTTGAGATGGGTGTGATGTATGTTTGATGTGATTTTGTTTACTCTTTCTGCTAGGGGGGGATAGCTGCATGAAGTGGCAGGTTAGGAGTTAGTACAACTTCAACTGGAAAAGCATCTGTACACACTGGATTGTGTTTGGATGATATGAAGTATTACCAATATTATGAAGAGAAGATTTTTTTCCCCGTACTATGCTCTTAGTTTTAAAAAACTTGTCGAAAGAGAGCGGTCTCTATTGAATTCACATTTATACATCCGGACGCCCTTTTTTATTCTCAGAGATACAGTGATATTTCAGTAAATGGAAAATATCTCTATATAAAATGCTTGTTGCCCTACCTTGTGATGTGGAATCTTCAGATTCTGATATGTATTCTGTACATTGCCAGTGAGGAGCTTGATTATTTTCCTCCCACAGATTTGATTATGATAAACTTTTATTAGTATGTGGCATTAAAAAAGGATCAATTTCAGATTCTATTGAATTCTCAGGAATGACTTAGTAAAAATGAATTCCGTGGCAAACAGAGGGCTTAGAATTGTTGGAGCACATAATCGGTCTATGGAAAGCTGTGCTTGAAAGCAGTTTTTCCAACCTAACATTGAATCCTCAATTAAAGTGTGTCACAAAACTAGTTTGAATTGGGACTTCAGCAGGCTTAATGACAAGGTGGTCTTCTGGTGACAGAGGGAAAAGCTCATTGGAAGTAAAGAGGTGGAAAATTTTCTAAGGCGCTGGAAACGGGGATGAAGTCTGAAAGCTTAATATTTTTCCTGTTAAAATCGGTTGGAAATTGAACAGTTAGTCCTGAGTTTTCGGACTTAAAGGTCTGTTGAGACATGATTTTGTGTTTGAGGTGTGTGTGTGTGCCCTCTGTATGTGTATATCCACATGAGTGCACTCTATTGCTGCTGCTGCATATGCTCTGTCCTGCAGGAAAGCAGCAATCAAGGCATGGAGGTCTGTTCTTATAGATCAGTATTGCTTTAACATAAACACATAATGCCTAGCCTTTTACAGCCATTGTGTACTTAACTCACACTCCTGGTCTAATCTTGCAGTTGCCAGGTGAACATTTCCTATCTTGATTTGAGGTCAGATTAATATCTTGAGTAAGCTTGATTTATCACAATGCCGTGTCTGTGCCGAGGATACAATTGATCCCTGACAGTTGCGGATGTGGACAGTTGCTTGCTGCCCTGCTTTATCTCCCTCTTCCCATTCACACTCATTAATGCTTTTTCAAATGGTCATCATGCCCATTTAAGTGTCATAAATTCAGTATTATGTTCCAGAAGAGAGCCCTGCTGTATTTGCTCACTGATAAAACAATGAGGAAATGATACAATGAAAACCTTATCTTCAGTTGTATTGTACCACGAGGGGTGAGACTGTCTGTTTATGACCACCTAGGAGAGTCCCAGTAGGCGTTCAGTAAATCACTTCAACTTTGCAACAGGATTTATGAATAAGTATCTGACCTGACACAAAGAGATGTAGCCCTGCTTCTGTTTATCAGGTTTACCGCAAACAGAGCGGCATGCTGGAACCGTGCCTGTGGACTGGCAGACAGTTCCCACTGCACTGTAATAAAGAGCTTTATTTACTCTCTTAAAGATGGCTGTGTGGCTGAACCTTGATACAGGTGTGTGGCTCACCATAAATACATATCTTGGGAATCTTAGCTGCCTGAGATCTGAGACTGTCCTTTCATGAAAGAAGTCAACTGATGTGATAGCCGCTCTTCACAGATGCTTGTGTGTTTAAAGCTGTGACTTTTGGCTGTTAAAACAAAGATTATTTTAATGCAAACGCATATGTGCTTTGTGTGGTAACAATGGGCAGATGGCACTTTTTGTGTTGCATTATATATTCAGATACCAAGTTCAGACAGCCTCTGCTCAGTTATTCCCAACCAACACCGGAGCACAAGCTCTGGTTTTCCATGTAAAAAGATCAACTTATTGAAGCATAGTGGGCCAGGGCGTTGAATAGGGCTCCTGAGTGTAGCAAGCTCTTTGTGAACATCTTTCCCTCACACATAGCCTAGCGGCGCTCTATAAAGCCTGTCTTAACCCTTTCATACATATTCCCCCTTGTCATTATCTTAACTGGCCACGGCCTTCTCTTTCTATATCCATCTATCCCCAGGACCCAGTTCTCTTCACGGGCACCATGAGGAAGAATCTGGACCCTTTCAGCCAGCACACAGACGAGGACCTGTGGAATGCACTCCAAGAGGTACTCCAGCGTGGCTCTGAATGATTCCCCCTCGCCGGCCCAGGGGGGGATCCCTCTGTCCCCCTGCACAATGCTGCCATTCAGCCTCCCTGCTCGCCACAAGTCATGGGGGGAAATCCCATTAGGGCCGTGGGGCCCAGCTCAATGTGCGGCTTGTAACTGGGAACCATTGAAAGTGCTGGGGGAGATGTGTTTGGGCAGTCAGGCCAACCGGGATGAAGGCTCCCCCCACAGTGAAGGGCTCCAGCTCCTGGTCCTGTCTCTGAATGGGTTTGGTGGCCTGGATTAAAGCTAGAGGCTGGCCACAAGAGAGCACTGGCCAAGGTCATCAGTGGACCTGGCCCTGCATTGTGCCAGGCGGTTAATGGGTGTGTTTGGATGGCTCTTTAAAGACATCCCCATAGGAAGCCTTTATGCAGGAGTAATGAAGGGTTGGGGCTCTGCTCTCCCTCTCTGCAGGTGCAGCTGAAGGCCGTGGTGGAGGAGCTGCCCAATAAGTTGGAGACGGTGCTGGCTGAGTCGGGCTCTAACTTCAGTGTGGGCCAAAGGCAACTGGTGTGTCTAGCCAGGGCCATCCTCCGGAAAAACCGGATCCTTATCATCGATGAGGCCACAGCCAACGTGGACCCGAGGTCAGGGGACACTTTCATCTACTGATAATGTTCCATGTCCATGTTGGGTCAGTTCATTACATGTGTAGCATGTTGCCTGTAAACCTGTTTAATCCAAATGGGATTGTTTGCTCTGATGCTAACCACTAATATTTCTGTATGAAAATCATTTCACATTGGTCTAATACTAATTAGGACAAAATTAAATATCACTTAATTAAATAAAATTAAATATCTTCAGCTGAATATTGTAGGATGATTGTTACTGCTTTCATAAAATGTTTACCCTGGAGATTTTTAATAAACAGTCATTAGATATGAATACCAAGCAGGTAGAGTCAAATAACAGAACAGCGAGAGCAGTTTAATAATTTCGGAAAATTGCATTCCTTTTCTGTGATGCAGCCTTTAAAAAAAGGCAGGAAAAGACTACATGTATGCCTAATCGCCAAATAAAGATATCAGAAATCCAAAATGATCACTATAACAGTGTAATACAGATACATAATCCAGTCCTAATATCAGTATTATGATGCACAATTGCTTTTCTGGGCAATGTAGTGCAGTTCAAACAGAAATTAATCTTTAATCAGACAAATCTGTGAAGAACAGAGCAAACGTTGGTAACATTAGATGGAAGAATGTCACACCCGTCAGTCACAGGAAAATGCAACGAGATGCAACACAGTACTTGGTGGTAAATTTAAGATTATGTAAAAGGATTACATTCAGCTGTTGACTGATATGAGCATCCCTGCTGTACTGTAAACTGCCTGTAAGTATCAAAAATGAATACACTTGCAGGAGGCATTTAAATAGTTTTTCAGAGTATTGAAAAACACAACACCAGTTATAACAATCTGTGGAATCAAACCAGATAGGATGCACCACAAGAAAGTATAAAGTGAATGCATCTCTGTGAAGTAAAGGTCTCCTGGTACCTTTTGCTGTATAAATGTCTCTACAGCTGCACATACCTTGCTGAGGATTGGTCATTGTTTTGTGTCAAGTAAAATCCCTGCCCAAGGGTCTATAGGAAGAGAGTTTTGTTTCTGCTGAGGTGTTGTGTTCCCTCGCTCCCTTAGAACTGACAGCCTCATCCAGCACACGATCCGGGACAAGTTTAAAGAGTGCACAGTCCTCACCATTGCTCACAGGCTCAACACTATCATTGACTGTGACAGAATACTGGTAAGTAAGGGCACAGTGGATTTCCATTGTTTTTCAAGCACCCCAATCAGTAGCTTATTATGAATTAACTTTAAAGTAGAATCTGTTCTTCTTCAGTAAGAGGTTTATGAGAGAATAAGATCACAGAAAAGCAGAGGAGAGACCAGTGCAAAAAAAATTAACCAGTTTCTGGTGCAATTCAGTCCTGGCAGCCATAACATGGTACGTGGCCTAACACAGACCATGTAGCAGAAGACCGATTCCCCATCATCGATAATAAATTGACCTTTGACATTTTGTCCTAAACAGGGCCAAAGTAATATGTTGGCTGGCCCATATTACTGGCCAATATTAGCTTATCACATATGTAAGACAGTACATGATGCAATTAAAACACTTGCGGTCATTTAAAACAGTGTCATCATTAAAGTTTTTTTATTTAGTTTATTTTACAAATCTTTGTTTATGAATCTTTGTGAATAGTGTTGACAAAGCAGTGAATCATAACTGAGCAGATTGTGTTGAGAGGATAGGACAAGCTAAGATAGGACATTTAGTGTTGAGTTCTAAAATATCAAGCCTCCACTGCATATGAGTACAACTTTTTCATTAGCAAATTTGAGGATTCCATGCAGCAATTGTGTTGTTATGTATGTAAAAATGTATTGGCCAATATATCTCTATTGGAGTTTTTTTTTTTAATGCCAAATATCGGTATTGGCCCCTCAAATCAAGTCTTGCTCTAGTATTGAATACAAGATACAGTGTAAAATAGCTTGTGCAAGGTGCCTGTCTTGTATTCAGTCTGCTGTATAACACTGAACATCTGAACCATACCTGTGGTTCAGATCTGGCAAACGCGTCTTTCATTGTGAAAGCCTGACTCCGCAACGTTTCTGGAGTTTTAATTCACTGCTCCTATTCTGCTGCAGCTGGGCTGATTCCTCCCTCACAGCGCTCCCTCTCGTTCAGTCTGTACCCCAGCCTGAGCCCCATGCCACTTGATCTTTGGCCTCTTCCTGCTACTGCCTGCAGAGGTGCCAATTAGTGCCATTTGTGGCAGCATTTGTTTGCCGTCTATGAGGACAGGGCATGACCTGGTGGTTGGGCGGTCACCGAGAGGACAGAGGAGAAAAGCCAAGTATCACACAGCAGGGACCGTTTCACACCTACACTTGTGTTAAATGCCCCCAGATTGTTACGCTGTCCAGGAGAACTGAGTCGGGACCCACCTGAATTGCCTCATCCAAATCTTGAGCTGTACCATATTTTGGCACTGCCTGCTTTTGAAACTGAATATCTGAATATCCTGCTACTAAACTGTCGATTATGACAGCAGCTGCAGAATTGTTCTGTTCAAGCTCACCACTCACCAAAATTGGGCTTAAGTTGTTACAAAGCACTCCTCACCATTGTAAGGAGATCTTTCTTGTTTAAATTTGTCTGTAATATAATTGTAGACTTTTCCGAAGTCCTTGAATTGGTACTTTGCTTTGTGTGGTTTACATGGAATGTGATGACAGAGAAATTATGGTAATTTTCTAGAGAGTGGAGAAGGTGTGATTGTTGGATTTGACGGAGGGCCACCCTTGAGCCGCTCAAATGCCTGGATAAATGCACGGATAAATGACTGATCTTCAGTCTGTCAGTGTCAGCGCAGTAGACTTTCACACTCCACAACATGCTATGCTCATTGTCCACGGCCCTGTCGAGCAGAAACAGTCACCCATGTTTGCTGTTGGCATGAGTCACGTAAAATGGAGGGTTCAGAGTTGCAGAGAACTACTGTTTCCCCTTTCACCTTGCGCTGTCTGCGTGCATCGCTCAGCAGTGAAACCGCTGAAATGTTAGTTTTCAAGAAGTAAAGTATACAGGTGGTGGCACACACACGCCCAGCTTTGAGTGTGTGTGATTGCAGGTTCTGGATGCTGGCAGGATCCAAGAGTATGATGAGCCATATGTGCTGCTCCAGAACCAGGATGGACTCTTCTACCAGATGGTCCAACAGACAGGCAGAGCTGAGGCCGCCTCCCTGCTCCACACAGCCAAACAGGTGACCACACCTTCCTTTGTCCCGGGACCGTGCTGTCACTGAACGTAGTCCAGCCTTGGCACACTAATCTCTGACTCTGCCTTTAACTATAGACCTTATTGCTCACCTCCAAAATATACAGTTGAGCAACATAAAATGTGCATAACCCTGACAATGCAAAGACGCTTGATTACCATTTTAATTTAAAGTGCCTACTTGGAGCATTGCGACACCATAACATTAATTTCAAGAGAGAAATTGCCCCTTTGTAGATTTACATCCTCTGATCTTATCAAAGAAGCTCTCCATATAATCTTTTTTTTCCAAAATGTAATTTTGAGATCATTTTAGAGATGATTCTAGAAAAGCAGCTTTCTTTGCACTATATCTATTTTGAAATATTGGGTTTAACTTCATCGTGATTTGGGATAAACTTTCTATGGGGATTACTGTAATAGAGAATGTCCATATTTTTTCCCTGTGAAATTCATTTGTGATGTATTTCCCCTTCAGACACTGAGCAGATAAGAGCCGGCTATTCATTGTTCAATTTCATTTTATGTGCATCTGTCTGGGACTACAGATACCGTATTGCAACTTCAAACAGGTCTTTGTGAAATAAGAAAAAGTAGGCATCATTTCATTTTCTCTCTGTCCCTCGCACAAATTTATCAGCAAAACTGTATCTTCTCAGCCAGAGAGTGAAATGAGTAAAATACTGATTTCAAAGACTCAGCACACTGTGGTATTATTTGGTATCGTCTTACCCTGCACACTGGCGGATTGGTAGTGACATTGTTCAAGCCCTTACGTTTCCTTTCTTTATTGTAGGGTGCTCTCCTTAGATCAGATTACTGCAACATCCATAACTGTCTTGCACCACTTATTAAATACAGAGATGGTCCACAGGCTGAGTGTGAAGTTTCTATAGTTGTCAGTCAAGGTTTAAATACATTAAATAATCTGATACCAACCAAGCGTCTTTGTCCTCGCTGAATGAGAAGCCCGGAGTAGGCAGTATATCTGATGCCGGGGCCAGACTGTTTTCACTTGTTTTCCCCCTCTTTCATGAACTTTGTGCTGTTGAAATTGTTGGTTTGTCATCGCCTCTTTGTATGAGGGAAAACAAGCATTCTATGGACATTTTGAACAAACATTGATATCTTCCGAGGCAATTTACAAATTGCTCAGGTTAGGAGCCAGTGTTAGAGAAAATGAAGCCTCTAGATAATTTTAGTGATTATCTCAGATACATTTTCCCCTGAATTTCACAGTTGTTTCAAGACTAAATAAGCCACTTTTGCATGCTCCAGCGGGTGACAAATCCTTCCACCCAGCTCGGGATCTGTCATAAATCAGACCTTAGCAGATCTTAGCTCAGATTAGGCTGTGTGTTTGTATTCTGTGACACCGCTTCCCTGATACCCTTCCAGGTTTACATGAACAAAAGCCGAGTGACAGACGTGCAGCGTGCCAAGGACAGCTGTGTCATCTTCGAAACGTCACTTTGACAGTGTGGAGAGGTGCTGTGACCCTTGTGTGCATGCCACCACTGACCAAATCCCTTACCATCAAAGGTGACCAAACACACTCGGTCTTTTATAGTAAAATGTCTTTTAGACTCTCAGTAGACACACTGTAGTAGTATGTGCTACACTTGATTGGCACAGCCCTTTGGTTTGTAGCAGAAAAGAGGCAAGTGTCTGAGGCAGGTTGTGCTTTTATTGGCAGCGTATTACTGTATGGCTGTTTATTGATTACACTCCGCTATGTTTATGTATGTGTGTTCTGGCCTCCTGGGTAGCTTTAATCCTGCACTGGCGCTGGAAAGAGTTGAGATATTGGATGTGTTTATCCTGGTGCAATAAATTATTGGTGACTTAAATTATTCCAGTTAAGACAAACATTACTTTGTAGCGCTGAGAATCTCTTTGAGGTATCTGGAGTATGCTTGAAGAAAACAAGAACCTGAGAGGCAACAACAATGTTTTCAATAATTATTGTGCCTTAATCAGAGTATCGATCCTTTGTAAATGCACTGTAATAACTGATTGGTCTTCTTGCACTTTGACCACAATGTTTATATTGCTACCTCGGTTCTTAGTCAGGAAATGACAATAGCAAAGGTCAAATGTGAAGCGTCTTGCTCTTGCAGTTATATTAACACCAAAGAGCAAGTGATAGACTCTGTCGATTTAATGTCGCTGAAGAGATTTTTTAATTTGGAAAAAACATGAATGTATAATATCTTTTCTTCTGTTATTCTGTTCATGCAGAACAATTGGCTCCCATGCTTTTGAAACCCTATTACTTTTTTTATTATGGCAACAAAAATAGGAAATTTACCACCGCCTTCATGCAGCAGTATGAAAATGTGTAGCTTTCTAGTTTACACAGTCATTCAGTGTTTATTCTCTGTATCTTCAGTGTTTGGTTTTATCCCAGAGCCTGAGTTTATTAAAGCTGCAGTAGGGACTATTATCTAGTATTTCAGTGTTTCAGACTGTCTTTTAGTTATTAATGAGCCATGCAAACCATTTGAATGTAATTCCTCGAATAAAACGATATTACTTGAATATTTTACTGATGTCTTCATTTTGCTGATACAGCACTGTCTGCTCTTATTACTCTGAATCACTAACCACTTCCCTCTGCTGTTGCTCATATCCAGTTATTTGAATGCTGTGTTTTGCCTCAGGTCAGCGGTTACAACTGGTCCTAACCATGATACTACAAATTGGTAAGTGGTAAAGGAAAAAAAAAAAACCCAGTGACTACTATGTGGCGTCAAGTGATTTTTAAAATTCTGCTTCATGGCTTTTGGTATTTACTCTTCATTATTTTAATGTTTGAGAAGCACAATGTGGAAATTAAGTCCTAATTAAAATATAATGTTGTCATCACCAGCTCAATTAGAAGAAGAGCTGCTTAACTCCCCTTCACACCGACAACAATCAGAGCCAATGATCCCACATTCAGAGATGGCTGTCAGTAAACACTTAGCCTGGTATAAATGGCAGTATTTAACTAGAGCCCAGATTTGGGTTGTGAACTGGGGGCCATCAGTTGCTTTTAAAGCTGAGTGATTTACACAATTCATTAAAGCCAGTGAATCTTCAGCCAGCGTCATATTAAATGGTTACTTACTCTCAAATAGCCCCTTGGGACTTGAATTGTTGGGTTGCGAATAGATTAAAGTTTACATTGAAAAGAGAAATTGAATTCAGAGGTAATCAATAGCATAATGGGCCAGTGAGAGGAGCCTGCTGCCTGAAATGAAATTACCATATTTTTAATCTTAATTTTCCACTCTGTTTATCTGACAGTGTGGATGTGCAATCCAAACAGATAATGAGAGAGTGGGATATTGACAGTGGGGTCCTCTGGAGTGCTTGTTTCAGTGATTAAACGCTGTGATCTGTGATTACTTTGTGTCGGGTGTCAGGCTGGCGGCCAGGGCCCGGGGAGACGCAGGCACATAGCAGCTGGAGCATCATGGGTCTCCGAGGTGCTAATACACCTGACACAGCATTGACAGCATTCTAAACCCTATCAGGGACTGCACCACACGGCAGCCGCCACAATAGCAATACTCAGAGCACTATCTACATCAGAGTCAGCATATATCCTCTCTGCTCTCCCCTCGATAACAGCCAACACAAGAATGGCAACAACAAAGTTTGCACAATAAGTATTATTAACCTGATACCTTCCTACGCCTCTCATAATAGGGCCATTTTAAAACATATCTGAATAGGTGTGCAAATAGCAATGCCGTCAACATAGTGCTGATGTAGCTTTAATAAATAGATGTCTGAGCGACAGAAAGAGAAACCTGGCCGGCCACACAATGAAGTTTAATCCCAAAGAAATAAAATACAAAATAAGAGTCAGCACAATGACGAGGCAATGAATGAAATGATGGATGAATTCAAACTGTGGCAGTTAGCCTGTCCACACTTTAAGAGACAAGTGATACGTCGGCTGATCTGAGGACGCGATACATTTTCTATTCAGTTAAAGGTGTATTATTGTCAGTTGAGAGAAGTATAATGTAACAAGTATCTCTAACAACTGAAAGTGCTGGAAATTGTTAAAAGTTGTTTTGTTATGTTGTAATAAAGAAGTAGTTCCATGGCCATTTTGGGCTGAAGAGACAATGCCGTTTTATTTTTTATTTTTTATTTATTTTTTTTAAACTTTTTGTCGCACAAGCATTTTCTTTTGTGATGGATACCGCTGTTTGACAAATGGAAACAAATTGCATGGTGCAGGCATCTGAATGGCAGGGAGTTGGGGAGTGTCAGACTCGGTGCTGAAAGACGATGGAGCAAGAGCCTCAAGTTTTTGTGGGCGACTCAAACCTGACTGATCCCAGCATAAAGTACTTGTTGAAGAGAGGGAGAAAAGGAGAACAGGATTTCGACAGGCTGCAGTGAAATTAGGAGAATTGACTATGGCGGCTTTGTTCCTGGCTGGTGACATGGGGTGGGGGAGATGGGGAGGCTCGAGCGATTCCCCAGAGACGGTGCGCTCAGCCTTTCTAAAGTGACTGCAAACTGAATATCTGACAAGTTCTCAAGGCCTGACATGACTCTGTGTTGCGCTATGAAAAACAAGCAACAGATATCACCTTTTAAGATATATGTGGTGACACCGGTTGTAGTGTGATAGAAAATGGCTTTTTATCTTGTTAAAAATAGAGGTTTTTCCGCCTCAATTCGGAATATGTTGATGCTCTATTTTCTGGATTGTCGCAACAACCTAGTTAGACCTAGTTTCTCTTGTGACAGACTTTGTGCAAGTATAAAATGAGAGTTACCAAATGTTGATTTCAAACTTCCCAGAAGACTTAGAGGTATAAGTAGCAATCTCTCTGAATCTTGTATTTCTCATCTCAAACGAGCAGCAACACTGACTCCCAGTTGTCCCTCCCAGTGTAGACACGTGAGATTTTATTAGCCACACTGCGTCACGGTGCCTCAGCAGTTTAGTGACCACCCCAAACTGACCTGACAGACTGGACTGCTAATACTGCAAACAGTAATTACAGGTCACGGGTGTAATTGATGATTATGCCTCATAAGCTCTCGGGCTATGGCATGTTTTTAACTATGTGGAGTGTGAGTAATATTCCACCTTCAGTATACAGTTTGCTGAAATTCATCAACAAAGCCTTGCAACTTAATTTCAGCTTTTGTATTTATTCATTTATTTATTTATTTTACAGGAAAAACACATAAAGCAATGGCCAATCTATCTATATTTTTTTCATCAAAGTTATAAAGCATCCTATTTTGGCCAAAAAGAAGAAAATATAAAAGCACTATGGGAAAACAAATTGTCTTAGGGAAGCCTGGAGTTTTACCTGTCCCTGCTGCTTTGAACCGGCTAATGTGGCCCTTTGAAAGGCCACCAAAGGAAACCCCTTTGCATGGTTTAGCCCTAAATCCCGGGCATGCTCTGTCACCTTAGAAAAATGCAGTTTGATTCTTCAACTGCGAGAGAAAGAAGCAAAGTGGAGAGCTAGACAATAGCGAAGGGCTTATCTCATCAGTAAATAAGGCTTATTGCTTAAGGCTGTAAAAGGCAATGCTTATTGGTGATGTCATCCCTTTGTGGAAGATTGATGAAGCTTGAGGCAGGGGCCATAGTGTGTGTGAGTGTGTGTATTCGTGTGTGTGTGTGTGTGTGCATGAGGAGGGACTTGTGCAGCAAGCTCAAGAGTTTTTAACTTTTGCCTGTAGAGGTTGATATAATTTAAAATGTATGACATATTTTAACAGTTGCTGCACTAAAATTGTAGTCTTTGGTGGTAAACTAACCCAAATGCACTTCAAAGTTCCATCTGGCCAGGGGGCTTTTATCCTTGGCTATGAGAGCGGTTGATGTTCTGTGCATGTAAACGTGAAGCTTTGGGTAAAGGTGGGGACAGCTTGTGTCCCCCATTATTGTCTGGTTGCATTTGCGTGAGTCCAAGGGCCCACTGTGTCTTTTAGGGTTACTTTCTCATCATTTTTCCTAATGTAGAGACCCACAGGGTTGGTGGCAAGCTCACAATGCGGCCGTTGTATGGTTACTGTCAGCTCTCTCAAATAAGGCTTCCTGTTCATTAGACTTCTTTTCACCTCCGCACAATGTGCCGGCTTTGCAGCAATAGTGAGTCGACGCCCATCTCTTCAATGCCATGTGAATAGTTCTAAATAGTGTTTATGCAAGCCATTGTTGCCTATTGTGTGCCCAGTCTTAATGCACAGTGATTTGCCTGCTTTTGTAGCCTGGGATACATTATTTTGCCTATGTGGCTTCAGATGCATGCCTGGCCTTTCAGCTAGTAAACAGTCTAAAAGTTAACTCCCCATGGACAATACTGGAGATGCCTGATAAAGTGGCACAGAGTATAACTAACTGGCCCATTTCATGTTGCTCTATAATTGCTCAAATAGCTTCCTCTCCTCAGTATATGACTGTTTCAACCTTTGCAGCCACATTGTGTTATGCCTCTTTTCAGGGAACAACTCTCACTTGTCTGTTTTAACTTTGACAAGAACAATCAAGTATTTTTTTTTTTTTTTAGCCTGAAGGAAATATAGTCACACAAATGGCAACTTTAATTAAAATAAAGTTAGGAGAAGAGAGAGTTAAACTAAACTTCAGAGCTGATTGGAAGTCATTTTCTGTGAAGATCATTGTAATTTTTTTCACTAAACATACAGTAAACTCTATGCTGTTGCTTTCAGGGATTAGATTGACACTATCTGTGGCACATCTGCTGAAGAATGTTTATTCCGTGGGAAGATGTATTTAAACCCTGTGTCTTTATTCTTCAAACCGTCAGTGTGAAAATGAAAGGGTAATACAGATAGACAGCCAGGTGGATAATCTGACGCACATCACCGTCAAAGAATAAAAACTTTTTAAATCTTTAAGATAATGTCAAAATGATCTGTCTTGTAATGGAAATTTTATGTCTCATGACTTCCATCAGTTTCCTTAATATGGATTTCTGTTTTTATACTCTGTGCTTGTTGTCATAACGTCATTGAATAAGTTGATTAGTACAAAGATAAAAAGTAAAACTTTTGCATTTGCTGCTGTTCATATTAATCTTGCTTTGTGTTAGTATGACTTTCTTTTAGAGCCCCCCTATTGTTGTTTGTTTGACACAATAAATTATAATATGTAGATCCTGTTCTCGGCCGACTTTTCTCAGAAAGTTGCTCAACTGTTCAGTTAACTAAAGGTTGTTGCCTCGACACTTTGGAGATATTATTTCTAACGCTGAGTCAAATTTGATTTTAGCATTAAGCGTGTGCGTGTTCCTCTACAGAAAGTTGGCAGCAGTTGAAATGTTTTCAATAAAGAAAAAAAAAGTTTGAAAAATGAGAGAGCAGGACTGGGCAGCATATCATAGTCTTTATCTGTTTGTAACATTGTTCCAGAGAGCATATACATCACCTCGAGAGTGTAACTGATAGGCCTAACCATTCACTCCTGGATAGATGCACAAAAGCAGAAGATATCTGCGGCACAGATTACATTATACTCAGTTCAAAAGCGTTCACAGTCAAGAATGCAGAACTCGACTATGCTAAAGAAAAAGATGCTTTTAATGCCGGCCAATGATTACAGGTGAGAGATGTAACTGATAGGCGTCCCATTATTGTTCGGAGATTTGGTGTGTTTGACCCCCTACAGCATTCTGCTGCCAAGGGAATTTACAACAAGCCTGGGACCCCGAGGAAAGGAATGTTGTGATTGCTCTCACTGACACTGATACAACAATGTCATGTTACACAACTATATCGCCGGTTCCTGACTGAAGGTGTGCTGTCGGTGCGGCGGAGCAGCGTCTCACTGCAGGAGCACTTAGCAGAGCCTCAGCAGCAGGGATTTCATTAACCTGTCAGAGTGAGACTGGATGTTGTTTTGTTTTTGATTGCCACATCCCCTTATGCCCATGGTGTTGCTATTTCATTTGACCTCCATTAGCCCACCAGGTGTGTTTCAGATTTTATTTAATGAACTGTAGTCATATGGTAATTCATTGCCTGCAACAATACTCCTTGAAGCACAGGGTTTTTTGTTTTTTTTAAACCAAAGTAGTGGTGTTGACTTGCATTGCTCCTGGCTGATATTTTCATTAAGGGCCTTCTTATCAAATAATGAAATAAAGAATCTGTTTCTTGCCCAATGCTATTACCTCCCACAAATCAAAAGGTTTCCACTGTAATGTCTTGCCTCCCATGCCAGTTAATTAGCTAGCATTGCACTACATACTAATGCTACTTTCATGAGAATAATCTGAGACAATGAACCTGTCTCTTTTGTGTCCTTCTGCAAACCCTCTTAATTAATATCAGCAAATATAAACCAAAGTTAATTGAAATTTGAACGTCACATCTTCATAGTTTACAATAATACAGTCACTAGTGTTTTGTTACTGTTGCTGAATTGCTGTAATAGCTGGTATCATATCTCTATTTAGCATTTCATTGATCACGCTCAAGGATGCAGCAGAAATATAAAAGGAAGAAATGTCTTAACCATGAGTAAACAGAGGAGGCAATATATGCAACCCCAACATTGATTTGGGCCAAGGTATTAATATTCACACTCCTCCAGATAATCACAGCAAGGTTTACATGATTTGTTCCCATTGATTAAGTGACATTTCCCCAGCTTCTCACACCATGGTTATTAATATAGTTTGCATTGATATTATTTCTGCATTAACAACAATTTCACCAAGTGAGAGAGATTACAGGACTGAGGCAAAAGAGCAGAGTCTCTGTGGCAGATAGTTTTAATCAGACCCCCTCTGATACAAAATCTTTACAACCTTAATCAATCTTTATGGACAAGCTTTTCAGCCCGTATGCAAGTTTGAATAGCACAGTTTTAAAGAGGCTGTGCCCTGCTGTCAGATATTTGATAAGAGTTGCAAATTGCAAATCAGCCCAGGAATATGAATTATGTTTCACATCTCGACTGGTCACACTGCTCATTTGATGTACAATCTAAGATTCGGTTGGTTTACGTGCATTCTGTGCATTTTGTACCTACTATCGTCTAATGTAATAGGGCCAACAATTCCCAACTAAGCGTGGGACTGTAGTAAGACCCACAACAAAGCATCTTCTGGCACACTAGTATTCCGGCAGGATTTTTTTGTTATCATACTTCTTTTGTCATATTGGCCCATGAACAGAAATAGCTAAACAAAATAAATAAATAGATAAACAGTGGGTTGTCTTTATAGCCTTTATGCAGTAATATTTCTGAGCCAAGAACATTTCTAAAGTTAACATTATTTATGTTCCGGTAGCGTTGGTCACAGTCTGTCATACATTATTTGCATCTGCATGTCCGATTAACAATTATGACATATTCCTAAGATCAGGCTCCTAGCACTCTAACCACCCACCATGGCAATTAACTGTCTACTAAGCTAACAAGCGTAACACACATGCCTGATGCAAGCCAGTAGAATATCAAGCTATTCTCCCGGATGTATCCCCGTTTACCCTGTAGTGCCACTGTCAACACGGGATCTGTGATGAACTTGCTGCTCCGGACTCCTGATCCTCTTCCTTGCCACTTCCTGTTGTGGTTTACTCTCACAAGCACGCAGGTACAGGGTTTAACACAGCACAAGTGGCTTTTGAAACCCACAAGCGATAAAGAGAACAGCTCTCAATGTGGGGGACTGGTGAGATTTTGCTTGTCAGGAAGAAAAGTGGCTTCAGACGTAGTGAGTGGGTCCACAGCCTTTCTTAGTGTCTTAAGCACTATTATTTGTGTAGTGAATTTCACAAGGTTATCAGCAGTGATAGCCTCCGCTTTGTAAATCTGCCATGTTCATGAAATCGCAGTGACCTTCACTCTGCTCAGGCTTGTTATCACAGCCTAGGCAAGAATATGGCAGGGGAAAATAACTTGAAAATGCCTGAACACCTGCAACGACAGATCCACAGATACTGGCCAGGATAAAGCTACGCATAGAAATACTGTACATACATTCTCTCATTCTTAATGTGAGCCAGTGTTGAGGGCAACTGGATTTAATAGAGGACAAAGAGGCCACTGTTAGAGTTTACACTGTATTTCATCACAGTGGTTTTGTTACCCCTGAGCAGAGAGAGGATTAAATAATTCAAGTACAAATCCATATTATAGGATTGTTCAGGTAACAGGTGCCCTGCCATCTTTGACTTTGCTGGAAATATAGATCCATTGGAAATATGCCAAGTGAGATTTTGTTTGATTATTGCCATGGGTTAAAGGGGGGGTTTATCCAAAATGGCATCTAAAAGTCGAGGGGTTTTGTGGTAAATCCAGACAGTTTTCGCAGGACGATTGCCAACAAACTAAACTATCTGTTCTACTTATTTCTAAAAAAGCATTGATCATTGGGGCATAGCCAATATGGAGGTTAATCCATTCTAGTGTCTATACTATGGGCTGCTTATGGAAGCACATTTGCTTAGGGCAGTCATGCAAATTATTACTTACTGCCCTGTAAGCTGATAACACAAATTAGATACCCATTAAAGTCGAACAATGTATATAGAATGAGAAAAGATTGCAAGTGATACCTGAAGGGATGCCTAAGTCGTATGGCACTAAAATATGCCTCATGCTTGCAAACTTCAAAAGTGGAGAGATGTTTATCCTTGGGATTGGAAGATGCATAATAGTAATCTCATATGCACAGAGGCAGCTGCCAGGTGGAGGATAGCACACTGCATGTTTATGAATAGAAATCATTACAGGGACTGGGGAGCATACCGGCATGGACCAGTGACACAGAACTTTTTTATCATCTACCCACTGCACACTACAGCACTTAAAAGTTCATGTACCTAAATGCTTAGTATGGCATAGTTTAGCGGTGGTCATTTTGCGTGGTATGTGATTGGTAAATAGCACTTTTGTCTCAGCTCTGTTGAATAGACACAGGTGTTAAGACGCATTTGTTAAAGTTCCTCTAACTTTAAGTCCTGACCTGAATGTGGACTGGAGGGGTGAACAATAAGTCTGTTAATACGATCCTGCCACCTGAGGGGCCTGTGAAATCAGTGCACTGAAAAACATGCCAGCTCTAACAGCAGCACCACAACTCCACTGGGCCTCTACCTGCACCAGTCTCCACTCCTATCAGATGAGCCACTTTAATTAACGTGCCAAACTCCTCTCTGAGGGGGGACGCAAATGTTCAGCAGCTTTTAAGAGGTGCTGTTTGTGGTGTGTTAGACAAGAGAGGAAGTGCTTCAGGCATGTTTGGGAACCCTGGCAAAATACTAACTTTGACTTGCCTGTTGTTGTCTTTGAGCCCCCTTTCCCTTTCTGCTCTGCTGGCTTGGTGATAGTTAGGGATTCATCTTAAAGCCTCGCCTTTGTCCGACAGACCGTGGAGTCAGCAGTTATTCTTCAACTGACGACTTACAATGCTTGGCGGTGAAAGTGATGAAGCTGAAACACAAAGGCAAATTAAGGCTACAAAAACACTCACCATTGTCCCATTGTTGAGGGTCACAAATCGTCAAGTAAAAGCAACACAGCGTGGTTGAAATGTATTCGCCTCCATCCCTTTCC
>OMLB01000182.1:28130-41912 GCA_900302555.1 Myripristis jacobus
TGCTGCAGCTTCCCAGCATCTTCCATCATCTTCCTCACCTGCTGAACCGAGAAGACAGTCTGCAGCCCGCTGTGCATCTGGGCCAGGGCCGCACCGGAGGTACACACACACACACACACACACACACACACACACACACACACACACACACACACACACACACACACACATATAGATATACACACACACACACACACACACACACACACATATATCTATATATATATACACACTCACATAAAATGCTGTTAATGCTATTTTGTTTCCTCCGTCAAGGTGATTTGTATTCATGTACGGTGACGTCTCCTTTAGCAGATTGATATTTCCTCTGAAAAGCATCTGTCTGAAATTCTAAAGAACAATTTATGTGAGTGAAAAGAATCATTTCAGATGAAAGTTAAAATGCTATTGTAAAATGGCCTTTTCACTCCTCTCGCTTGAAGATAAACAATTTCCCATGAATATATGGCTTGGCCCCCTATCTCTCACAAAAATCAGAATGTGTCCCATACTGAGCCTATTGTAGTCTATTAAAAGAAATCCTTCCCTGTGGCAACCATTTTGCAGGTTTCAAGTAGATAAATGCCTTCCAAGAGGGATAAGAATGCATTTCTACAAAACTGCATTAAAGAGTAATGTTTGTCAACTACTCTGATAAAAACTTCAGTCACAATTCTTTTTAGAGGCGGCAAATGCATTGGCAATGTGCAAAGCTGATTGGTCTGGGGAGGCTGCCTACAGGTTAGCAGGCCTCATTTCCAATCTCTGACAGCAATATGTGTCGCCGTGCGCTTCATCCCGATTGCTCATGTTGAACACAAACCATGGTCACTCTATATATGGAAATCTCTGTCTTCAGGGCGAAAAAAAATTAAAAAGGTGAGATTGGCACTTTAACCTCCATGCCCCCCTGAAAATATGTTTTAGTCTGATACATTATACTATTGCGAATTATTTATCAAGAAGATACAAGCTTGATATTTCAAAAAAATAATGAGATGTTGAGGTGGCAGCTGGAATGTTCTGGTCCAGCGAGCAGCATCTATGAATCGGGGGAAATGAAGTAAATATGGCGGGCTGAGACACACCATGCGTAGAATGCGAAAGAGTGGAGTGCACTGTTTAGGTGGCACTGGCCAAAAACTTTCCTTAGAATCAAATATAAAATATTTGTGGCCCTAGTTTAATCTGTTTCTGAGAATAATGGCACCAAATACGATTTTGTAATCCCGCAACAATTCCCTATTATATTAATTCACCTAAAAGAAAGGTTTAAACATTGTCAGTGCAGCAGTATTTCAGTGCATTTGTGCTTTTGAGGACAATGCGCTAAAATCATAAGTCACTAGAAATGAAATTTTATTGTTTCAGTTCTCAGACAAGCAGCCATGAAAAATGTAACTTATTTGTTTTAATCCAAACAGCTCAAAACCATGATCAGAGTCCAACACAGAGGCTGGAGTCTTTCAGAGGAAAACAAAACTGTTGTGCTACCTTCAGCTGAAAGAGCCCACCTGTCAGCATGCTGCACACAAGGAACAAGTCATCCAGTTGTTGAAGTCATACAAAGCAAATGAAGAGAAGAAATCCATTCACACACTCTTTGAATTCAGCTGAAGTGTGTCTCTCCTCAGATGACTGTTATGTTGAAAGAACAAAACCGAGAAAGGCTGTGTATTAATTCAGTTCAGACCCTGTCAGGTATTGCTTTCACTGCAGCACTGTTGCAAATGCTGCTTCATATTAGTCCCTCGCAATACCTTGATGAGCACATTGCAATCAAGGTAAACCATGACCATGTTTGATTTATGTGAGACAATATGTAACATGTTTTCATGGAAACCTCAACACCTACAGAATGTCATTTAAAACTAGGACATGTTTTAGTGGGAGGATTATACTCTAAAATATCTTAGGAATGCTTCCATTCTTTCTGCTATGGGATATAAATAAAATGCACATGTTATGTATGTTGTTGCAAAAATGAAATGTCAAACTGTGTATATTTGTATTTGCATTTTTAGTCCCATTCTTGGTGTAATAATAATAATGATAATAATAATAATAATAATTATGAGAATAATGAGAATGAACAAGCGTCCTTATAACCACATATCAAAAAACACCAGGCAAGTATCTGCAGTGTTTCAACTTGTTGACATAAAAAATAAAAAAATAAATAAAAAAATCAAATGACAAGGAAAGAAATTGGTTTATTTCAGAGCCTTTACCCTCCTGGTTCCAAACTGCTTTCTTTGTTTTGATTTATTTCATCCTCTCAGAACATCCCGTTGCTTTTCAGGGCCCCCTTTGTTCTTGGTGAAGGGGTCTTTTATTTGGGAGAAATCTCCCATCTCAGACCAGCGCTTTGCCTTGATGCAGATCTTCATTAATCTCCGGGGCCGCTGTGGGCTCTATGGCAGCCTGCCGTTTTGATGGGAATTGAATTTGATACCGTATTGTGGCTTGTATGGAAGCTAACAATGGCCCGTGTTCCTTCCTGTGTCTGTGCACAATCAGAGAGACCCAATTAAATAATTTGGTACAATAAAGGGGAACAAAAGGATACCCAGGCTTAAAGTGAGGGCTCCAACATTTGCATTCTACCTATTTCTGTATCATGTTAATTAATTCGCTTTGAAACCACTGGGGAAGGCACAATGGAAAACAGTGCAGCTCATTTCAAAGTATGTCAGAGGATGCTTTATATTCAGGTGACATGCTAAATCAACATTTTACAATAGATTATTCAATTTTTTTCTCTGGAGCACCAGAAACAGTTAAAAAGTGAATTTGCTTCATTCAAATACTGCTTCCTTTTTTTCCAAGTGAGTTTTCACATATGCAAAGTAAACTTTGTACAGGGAGGCCATTTTAGTCAAACCTAACAAATATGAATTACAACAGTTATTTGATGCCAAATCATTTTTTTCCAGTATAGTGATAATAATGAATAATGTGAAAGATTCATATCTGGTTGGAGTAAATAATCACATATTTGAATTGCATAAATTCACACACTGTTTCATTGCTATCTAAAGTGACTCATGATAACCTGACCTCCCTCAATTAACAAAATGTGAATTGCGTGATATACAACTGCTTTGTTGATGTTAATATGTCATATCCAATGAAGGGTAAATGAATTGTCCATGAGTGGCCCATGATAAGCGGTGATGGGGCCCATATGGAGCTGTCAGTGGACCGCTGGTGGGCTCTCCTGGTCCAGCCGCTGTAATTGAAAGAAATGAGCCATGGAGCTGACACATTAGCAGTCTCCCTAGAGATGGAGTGTACAACACACACACATGCGCACATCCTTACTTCTCTACGCATCATCTATGTGCCCAGTGTACAAGCTTTATCTCACTGAAACTATAACCCAGGCAGTGTCAGTCTGGCTGGCATTGGACAGCGCCCTACTGTAAGTGAGACAGGGTGTAAGATTGGGTAGGTCTCCGTCTGGGTTAAGGGGATAATGAGAAACTGCCCTGCAGTGAGTTAATCAGCTCATCGCTCTCCCCAGCACTGCCATTTATTTGCTGTTTATTCCCCAGCCTAGGGCCCCCAGGGGGAGGCCTGTCTGTGAGGCAGCACCTGCAGCTTCCCCGACGCTTGATTTAGTGCTGTAAATGCTGCTTGTGGGCCAGATTACACTGGACAGTGATCAAACCTTATTTGCACTCTGATTAGACAAACTGCTCCCTGCACTGACCAGGCTGAAGCAATTCTCCTTCAGTAATTTTATCCTGCTGCCCTGCTTAAAAATGATTAACATGGCCTGGATGAATGTGGCAGCCATTCCCTGCATAGCCCTGGTTCTGAAACCGATATCTGTGCTCCTGCTCAGTCTGGTGTGCTCAATTGTAATTGTTATGGTCATAACTATTGATAAATACATAATATACCCGCAAACTTTATGGGAATTACTTCTTCTATATTTTAGCAAATAATACAAAATGATGCTATAGATTTGATATTCCTACAATAGACAGAAAAACGACTCTGATCTAGAATGATCAGTTTGTCTCAGTGATGTTAAAGAGGAGCACGGCTGTTCCTGTGGACGTATGCTTGTGTTAGGGCACCCTGCTTGTGTGGCTTGCTGATTCAGCAAAACAGCTGCCCCTTTCACATGCCAAAAGCTGAGACCAACATTTGCAGTCTTTCATGGTTTGATCCTTTTTTTTATTATTCTTATGTCACTCAGGCACGTCTACTTTTTATAATAGCCTATTTTTAAATGTTTGATCAGCTACATTTTTTTTTTCATTATTATTTGATCATATACATAATTAAAAAAAAACTGGAGTACTGGTGCATACAGTTGCAGAGAGGCTGCTATGTGCAGGTTGTGTCAGTTTGCATTGCTATTATACATATGCACATTCATAAACATGCATATATACAAATGCACCACATACATATGCATACACACAGGTACTGTATATATCCACACACACACACATACACACACACACACATACACACACCCGTGTAAGGGCAAACAATATATCCTGTAACCTTCATATGCATTGTGCTCAGTGGAGGAAGGTTCCATGCTGCATTCAGAGCAGAAAGCACTCCAGCAACTTTATTGTACAGAAGATTTCAGCTACACAAAGCCTGCTCTTTCCACAAAACGATCAAGGTCAAGGTCAAGTCCAAATGTATTGATAGAGCGCTTTAAAATCAAGCCAGGTTTGTGCCCAAGTGCTTCACAACAAACAGAATTGAGCAAAAGATTATCACAAAACATAACTTCTGAAATATATGCGTGCATAGTGCGCATACACACTTATACACGTGTGTAAATACATCCATGCGTATAGATGTAGAGTGCATATCATTTCATGAATCATTACAGGGGTAAGCAAGGGAGAAAAGTAGGTCTTTAGGAAGCTATTCCAGAGTCATGGTGCTTCTACTGAGAAAGCTCTGTCTCCAAAAAGTTTTTGACGACATCATGGGATGGTTAACAGCCCTTGCCCTGTAGGTGTGAGGAGTCCAGCTGTAGTGTAAGGGGACAGACGTTAAACAAACAGCATAAGGAATTCGATACCGTACGGGAAGCGTGCGTTTGCATACGAGTCTGGCTGCAGCATTCTGTTCTAAACAATAAACAAAGGCCTGCTAGATACCAAAACAGAGGGACTTACAGTAATCGAGTCTTGAGGACATTGAAGCATGAATAACTATTTCAGGCCATCTTAAATATTTACACAATGCACCTGGGAGTGAATAGGTATATCGTGCACTGGCAAGGTCTCTTTTCTTTCACCTGTCTCCATGCAGACAGTAGCGAATATTAACGAAGCCGTTTTCTGATCTGGTCCCTTTACCTTGATCCTTTCCCAGAATACCATTCTGCAGAGTCTCTCCATCATTTCTCTAGCATTTACTGTATTACCATAACCCTGATGCAAGGCCCATTTAGAATTGTGCCTGAAAGACCGGCAAGTGTATTAAATCAAAGGGGCATTATTGTGAGGAAAATGTATGAACAGTTGAAGAGAATGGAGGGCAATGCTCATAATGGAATCTGAAAGCTTTCATTTTTGTTCTCCTTGTCTCTCCTTCCTTCTCTAAACAACCTTCCCTTTTCCAGCTATCAGTGCAAAGTTCTTAGAGAGAAAATGAAGTGCATTCATGCTTCCTGAAAGGGGCTTTTAAGGTTGAGTACAGCTCAGACAAAAGGGAAGGTGGGCTAGCACTGGCCTGAGAATGACTCGATGTTTATAACCTCGCCATGCAGAATTGAAGAACGCTGAGGAATGGATGAATACAAATGAATGGAACCGGCTATAGAGCACATCCAAACCACAATGCTGGGAGACTTATTGGTATTCATCGACAGTTTTTGTGGTGGTTGCTAAAGTGATGTGATGTATTGCAGGTTTTGTGAAATGTTTTCAGATTATTAAATACACGCTTTCAAAGATAGAAAATATTGCTGTTGAATTTCAGTTAGCAAACTGACACTGGCAAAACCGATGCTGATTTTTCCTTTTTTTGGATGAAATTGTTCTTTAGAATAGTATTATTGTATTTTTATTGATTCAGAGTGCTGAAAAGATATGCATCTCTAAGATGAATGTACGTTTACGATAAGATACAAAGAGCATTTTTCTTAGCTGTCAGGCCCCCTCCCATTGCTCCCGGCCCCCTTCTCTCTTCATTTTGCTAACTGGTGCTCAAAGCTTCTCCGCTGACCAAGCATCAGCTTCCCCGCGCTGATAAATGGGCTTCTTTGAATTGATGGCAGGCTGGAGGAAAAAGAGATAATCCTAGATAATGTGGACACAGTTTTCATTTCTTGTCACCCAATTAAACTGCAATTATCCCAAGTGCAGGAGAGGAGAAAAGTGGAAAGAATGGCTAAAGAATGGGAGAGTGAGGCTCCCTGGGACACTCTCTACCAGACACATTAGCCCAGATTTGCTCCATTCTGATAAAAGAGACCCATTCCTTGCACTTGGCAGTGCACAGCAAGTGGCAGACCAGCTGCAACCTGGGGTTTAGAATAGAATGCCTGTACAATGTTTGTGCCATGCCTCAAAGTGGCTGGGAAGAAAAAGATCAAAATGTATACAGGTTGTCTGCCTACTAAAGCAGTGTGGCATTTGTATGGCACTCTGTGTGTCTTTAGAAGGACTGTGGACATCGAGGTTTTATCCCTTAACAGTCCCTATAGATTTTTTTTTGTTTGTTTTATGATGCTAATGTCCAAGACACATTGTTGGGAGGAACAAAAGTGTGTATTTTGTGAAACCTTTGTCATCACTACGTGCAAGTGACTGACCAATGTAAGCACCCTGGAGCAGGCTACACAGGGGTCCGAAAACCTTCAAACAATTTTTTTTTTAGCATACTGAAATCTGCTTTGACCCAAAGCTTGTGTGCACCTACTGTTCCTTAAAAGAATTGACCATTGCTTTAAAAAGGGACGCTTCCTCCGTCAATTGTTAGGCCCTAGATGAATCGGGACTGTGTGAAACCCTCCGCTGGCACAAAATCTAAGCAGTAAATGAATGTCTTTTGTAATTACTGTTCCTTGTAGTAATTATCACAAGGGACAATTTATGCATTAACTTATTGATTTGACTTGACCCTTGGCAGAGCTTAATTTGGACAGAGAAGACACTTTTGCCTTGTGCTGTCAGATGCAAATAGCCCTTGGGGGTCCTGCTGAGGCTCTGCACTCCAAGCGTGTCATGGCTGTCTTTAGCCAAGGACGTCCCATGGGATGATGATCTGACTCTTCGAGGGTCCTGGCCTTTGGTATAGCCAGCTATTTAGGGTGTAGCTCTGCACGGGTATCAACTTTTGCCGAACATAAAAGCTGTGCTGATGAAAACCAAGAGGAGCGTTCATAATAGTCCTTCGTTAATCTTGACGCACCCGATTAGCGCTTTGAAGTCTTTGATTTGTAAAAGCCCCTGTTCCTTGCTTTACTACCCCTCCCCTTGCAGGCTCTTTAGATAAACATAGGAAATAAACAGATTATTTAAATCATTAGGCAAACATTATCTTAACACACAAACACAGACTGCCTCCTTTGGAATGCTGATAAGTGTAACCCCTCTGCAGTGGCATCTAATGATGTTGTTGTGTGCGCTGTGTGCACAGTATCAGTGTCATGGCAGTAATGAATTGCTGATTATGGAGAGGGGAGAATACTTTGTCAAAATATGATCAATATTTGCCGTAAGTGCCTCAGGTGCTCTGCATGAGTAATGGGCTGATTAAGCAACATGAGAGAGGCTGGTGTGAATGCAGCCTCTCCTCTGCTGTGTCCATCAAATAATGAGATCACCTGAGACAGCCACTGTCACTGCCCCCCCCCAGACAGGACGTGCTGACAGGACACTTGCCCTCCCATTGATCACATTGTCATTCAAGCCTGTGCTTAGGATAACCTCTCGCACACAGATGCACAATTGAAACACGCATTCCCACACACAGAGAAACACACAGATGCAAACTGTGAAATGCAGCGCAAGTATCACTTCGTCTTTTCCCATGTTATGTGTCTGGTATGATGAACTCTTACTCCGGGTGCCAGAGTGGCCACATGTTTTGTCCCTCAGGCATGTCAGACAACATTGCCATAAAGGGTTTACCTAGAGAGATGTGACATTCAGCTGCAACAATGAGCCATCTGCAAGAACTCTGTTATTTCACCCTTTTGAAAAGTGGGAGTTTTTTTTTTTTTCTCTCTCAATGACATGGTTATTATCTTGGTCACTTAATCTCCTCAAATAAGATTGATTTCCCCTTTCAAGCAGTGTTAGAGTGCTTCTGTCAGAAGGCATCCAGGCCATGGGAACCATAGAGTTCCAATGCATCCTCACAATTTTCCCATTTGATAGAGGTCAGGCTGTTTCTTTGACATACTGATGAGTAGACGTACAAAGGCTCTTTCATTGTTACAACTGACAGAGAAGAGCACGGGTGCAACCACAATACATGACAGGAAGAGATGTTGGGCTGTGCATGTGTGATATAAATGTAAACATGCACTTTAAATTGCCCAGTGAATGCTGCGTCTTGCTGGGCATGTGGATAGTAATAACCGAAGCGGCGAGACTCTGTGATGGCATTTTTCAGACCTCCAAGATTTATAAGAAGTCCCTCTGCGCACTTTTTCTTGCACTCTATTTATCCCTCTATATATTTTGATTTTAACTACACCAATAAATAAGCAACTAACATAAGCAAGAGGCTAAAATGCATGAGAAAGCCTGTTCTTCAAGTGTTTATTAACATTTTATTTATTGTGTAAAAAAAAAAATAAATAAAAAAAATGAAGCAAGTGACTGTGTGTTTAAGATTTTTAAGACTCTGATGACGTTCTCTTATGCTGGCAAAACAGTTGACAGTACAAAAAACCACTACACTCAGCACTACAGGCTTAATTCAGTGATCGGCTTTGTGCTTTCTTTTTGTTCAATTTGGTCATTTGGTCCTTCACAAAATTCCTTCTGCTAGCCTGGAACGTTTACCGTACAGTGATTTTGAGAAGATAAATGGTGATTATTAATACCTGACTAATGAATGCTTTAATATTTAATTTTGACCTGTTCACATTTATCTTTTACTCGTCATATTTGAGAGCTCGCCCACTGAAAAGGTTTTGAGTTTGAATAGAGGCTGTCACCTCTTAGAGAATTTCACTTCTGCTCGTTTGATCCAGATCAGCACAGATTCTTTGGTTTAATTCATCCACTCTTAACATCAGGGGGAACTTGTAATGAAAGTCAAAGGTTGCCAGCAAGCTAGAAGCACTACACGGTCAACTTTTACACAAACGTACAAGCGTTCTCTGGCACTGTCTTTGAACATCTATGAAATGTTAAAGATGAACAAGGCACCCACTGTTTTTTTCTTTTGCTTTCTTTCTTCTTCTCTGAAGGACGATGGCACACTATGAAGGCCCAAATAGGATGTCGCTGTGCTGCCACAGGTTCAAGGAGATTGGATCACTTTTTGTTTGCTGAGCGGCCTTAATTCAGCCTCCACATAAAGAGAGAGAGAGACTCGGAGAGGACTGAGAGAGAGCAGTCTTTGTGGGGTTGAAGGAAAGGGGTGGATAAAAATTGCCTGGGTGCATCAGTTTTCTCTGATCCCAACTGGAACCATAAATGTATCTGAGAGATGAGCTATCTGTGGCGGGCTGCGCCACAAGCAGGCCTTTTCTTCCCTCTGTCCGTATGATGAGTTAGCAGGACCTGCAGTGATAAAGCTGATAGAGGGGCTGCTATCAGGTGGCAGTCTGGGTAATTACAACTCTCTATTTGGGGCTTTGCAGTGATGCTGTGCCGATAAGGGGAATATAATGAGGAAAAAGGGCCAGCGATAATGTATCCGCTAAATGGTTGAAAATAGTCTATCATGGGAAAAGTCATCTCAGTGCCTGGAGGGAAACAAGTATCTTTGGATTTAAACCACCGGGCGCAGTGACAGAGAATATGTGGAAGGTTTAAGCTAAACATATGCCCTGCGGGTGGTGGCAGGAATCAGGGTTCAAAAATCTGACTTTTTGACAAAGGGTAGGGAAGGCCGTTTTTTTCTAATGATCTAGGAAGTTGGTTTGACTGCCGTTGTTATTTTGTTTGCCCCTCGAGGTGTGGTGATATTTCGCAGCGGGAGATTACATATAATACTTTGACAAGCCGTGGTTTAAAGACGAAGGTCTTATCAACCTTGTGGACTCCACATCCTTCTGTATAGCCATTCTCCTTCCATAATGTGCTTTCAAAGTTTGTTGTATCTGCCAATTCAGGTCCTCGAAGATTGAACTGACAATCACTCCCCTTTCCCCCCTCTCTGCCATCATACACACATGCATGCATGCATGCACGCACACACATTTAAAGATACCGTACACACACACACACACACACACACACACTCCTCAGGGCCATTTGCTTGTTCCAGTCCCCAGTCTTTAATACACGCTGCAATGTGTTCTATCTTGTATGGCTGTTTTATTGTGAACCAGAGATTCCCTCACTAGGGATCATGACCACTATCAATAGTATTTTCACTAATGTGATTAAGTTAATACTGTGCTCTATGAGAGGATTATTTCTGAATTCCTCTTGATATGCGTAATATTTAGGTTGTGGTTGAGTAAATATTTTGGTTCTTCACCAAAATAATTCCCACTGAGACAAAGACACGAAAGTCTGCCCTAAGGAGCAATAAAGACTGTATAATTAGAATGATTAAAGAACTGCACAACTAATTTGGCACTTATTGAATATATTTTGAGAACACAACATTCAAAATAGGTCACATATTTAAACCACAACAAAATATTAACTTTATTCACATTAATTATGTATTTATTCAGACATTCTATGTGACTCATTTGAAGTGATGCTGAAGTCGGCATTGTTTATTTACCAATCCGATCATTATGTTGCTTTGCACTTAAGCATATTTTCTACGTATTGTAAAAACTATAAGGAAACATCATTAGACAAAATGACTTCTAATCTAAATGCAGCCTTCTTTAAATAGTAATCAATTGGATTCCTCACAACACTAAACTGTTTGTCATTAGCACTTTATCAAAGGCTCACTTAAGATAAGATTCTGTTGCTAATGACGTGTGATAGTGACAAATTGAGTTTCAATACCGTCTGGCTCTCCAGATCATGCAGAGAACATTTGTCCCCATGGATATTTAATATATTTGCTTTACTAATGAATGTATTTACAATTGTGAGATTTTGAGTCTTTGTAAGAACAAAAAATGTTTTTTCTTTTTTTATCCTACTTTCTTTCTGATATCATAGGACACTTTTTTCTAATCTTAAACAATTGCAATTTATTTCAAGCAACGATTTAAAAAACTAGGCCACATGATCCAAACAGTTAACTGAAATCGAATTATGTTTCAAACAATGCTGGAAGCCAATTTATAGCTCTCCCTCCTCAGCCTGAGTATAATAATATCAATCATGCTCATAAATCGGTTTGATCAAAATTAATGGATTATTGTGCAGATGTGCGCTGCTTATTTATAAGTCCTTAATCTGAAAATCAGCTGTAAAAAGTGGAGCAACTGGCATGGGCATATAAGGATTAATGAAAGTCACAAAAGCAGAGAGGAATATGAGATGAGTACCTTGACTGTGAGGTTTTTCACTGCCTCTATCTAGGCCCGGCCCTGGTGCGGCTCAGTTGAAAAGGGATGGGAAGCTCCACAAGGGGAGGAGGGCAGTGCTGTGATCAGACAAGCAGAAAGAACCACATCAGGTACACAATCAGGACCCCTCCCTCTCCTTTTCTTCAAACCTCCCAGATAATGAGCAAACTTTCATGTTGCAGTAAATACTCTCCACTCTGTAGGGTTTGAAGTGGCTGACAGAAGATGCTGTTGTTTACCCCACACTCACTTTTTTTCCCTGTCAAAGAAAAGACATCTGATAGTGAGAGGTCAACTTGTGTTCTCTTGAAATCGGTGTCTTTTATGTACAAGATTTGATATTCCCTCCCAGTCCCAGTTGTGGAGAATGACAGTAAACATTGTAATTACCTTTGAAAGGAAAGAGGAGGTAAAGTACACAACCTACAATATTCTTTACAGATGAGGGCTTTTTAGGCGAACTGGGATTATCCAGGGATCCTCATCAACTCCCTCTTTGTAATTTGTTGTGCCTTCTCCTAGAGTTAGTGGAGTGTTGAGTAGAATAACCAGTTGGCGCTATCTTAAAGATTCTTGCACCTCCAGGGGCTTCCATTTCAGAGTGATGGCTTTAGCACTTTAGAGTGAACTGTGTGCGATCTCTCTGGGTAGGAAAATGTCCCCATGGGCTTGTTGTGCTGCTGTCTGCCTTCTATTTGCATGATATTTTTCTATTCAGTCTTATCATCAGTGTGCTGTGAGGTGGGAGTGCTGGCTCCGTCTCAGAGGCTGGACCCAGGCTTTATCGGCAGGTAATTCTCCCACTCTCACTAACTCATCTTGAATTATTTAAGTGTTATTTCTAGGACCTGGGGAAAGGTAAACAGATGAAAAGGGGAGAAAAAAAACACTGGTGTCATTGATGTTGATTTATCAGATCTTAATTTAATGACATGTGTTTTCTAAATCTGCAAAATATTCTGTTGTTTCATTAAATACATGCAATGAATTGCTGACATGCTGGTGATTTAAATAAAGCATGCATGGAGATGGTTACCTGTGCTCCCGCTAATAGTTGCTCAACTTGGCTTATATACTCATCACCTGGACACTTAAAATGCACGTCATAGCATCAGAGGTCATGCTTAACAGGACAGTGTGGAACAGTAATTCTCTGTAATGTCAGGCGAGCCTAAAACAAAGAATAGCAGGGAGAAATGGAAATTATGAAATCTCATGACAGGCCAGGGACGTGAAAAGCATGGCTGTGTGCGCTCAGTGGACTGAACAACTATACTATCAACTCCCGATAAGAACTTTCCTCTGTAACTTATTCATATAATTCATAGCAATTTTTTCCCGTTTGTGTCATGAGAGGCAGATGCTCCTGCAGAGTGAGTGGAGCGCTTCATTGCAGGAATGTTATCGAGGTGAATGACAAGCCGACAAAAGGGGCGCACAGTGTTGAGAGATGCGGCGACTCAGTTTAGGCAGCAGGTTGTCTCTCATCTGGTCCTTTTGGCACGGATCATCTCCACCTTGTCATCAGGTTTCCCGCTTGAGACAAAGGAGCGATCCTTCCAGTCATCTTTTCTTCTCTACAGTAAAACAATATTAATCTGGCTCCTTTGCCATAATAACCGAAAATTAAAAAAAATAAAAAATAAAAAAAAAAACAATCTCAGGCTGAAAACACAGCAATCAACAGAGCGCTGTCTCCTCTAAATTGCGCATCACCGTTGGGATAGGTCAGCGTCATCACTGAACTTTTCCCCTCTCCACAATCTGTCAATACACGATTTATATGTTTCATTAGCAAAATTCATTAACATTCTTAATTTTAACGACCAATAATAAATGTAATAATGATAATAATAATAATAATAATAACAGTAATCCCAGGGAATTCATTTTAAGCACTTTATATTATATACTGTGCAGAGGTATGGGCAACTAAATCGTGAAAAAAAGAAAACAAAAGTATAGTGTATTGAATTTGACATCCATTTATATCCCAATTTAAACGCTAGAACTATAGGCTAATTCCTCATTGACAGTATTGTTTGATACAGCCCCTTTCACCGTTTATTTTTTTCCAATATATATATGTAATTATGTACAACGGGGAAGGTGCGGGAACAAAC
>OMLB01000188.1:0-25757 GCA_900302555.1 Myripristis jacobus
AAAAAAAGACAGGTACTCTGTGTATATTTTGGTTGTCATTAAAGGTGAAATATTATTCCTGTAATGTTTTTGCATTTATGTGTGACTGAGTAAATGAGTCATTTGTGCATTGTAAGCTTTACGAGAAAGAACATTATGCCTCAATAAAAAGGCTGTGTAGATAAACTGCATGAGACCACAGGGACAGCACAATAAGCTGGAGGGCGTCACCTCGTTGCCAATGAGGTCAATGTTCTTCTGGACCTGGGGCACCCATTGCCTTAGCACGGCGAACAGCTCCGGCACCGTGGTGCTGGGATCCAGGAGAACCTCTTTGCACTGGGGCTCGCTGGGGTCAAAGAAGGAGAACTCTGGTGGTGGTGATGGGAGGCCAAACAACACAAACATGTTGACTAGACTCTAATTCAGTTTGGTTAGTCGAGCCAGGTTTCTAAAGCCTAAGAAGACACTCTGCAGCACAGCCATACACTAACGTTCTGCTAGAGACTGCTCAATCGATTCATTCAAATTACTTATCTTAGGTAATTTCCTTGCTGTGCTTGCAGTGTACAGTGCTGAATGAAATCAGATGTGACAATGGATGGCATGCCGTGAACCAAATGAAGCGTTTGAAAGCCCAAACTGAGGCTCTAAACAAATGGGCTCTGCCGCTCGCTGGGAATTCTAACACTTTTAGAAAGTCTGAAATTTGTTGAATCACATTTCCTTTACTAATGTGTGATAAGAGAGGATTAAGCCCATTATGCTGAATATCTATGGCCACAATTTCATTCATGATGTTCTGGGATGCAAAACTGATTGTACAGCTCTCTGTCCATAGCTGCTTGAGGCCACTGTGAGAAATTTACAACTTCAAGCAGATACCCAAGCAAAAGGAGAGTACCTTCTGCTGGGGACACACTTCACAGCTGTTAGGTCAACCATTATAACTGATTGTGAAGGTCAGATAGTTATAGTGACAAAAGCAATAGTCGGCATAGTTGCAGTTTGTCAGGATCCAGGGTCAGGCTGACCAATATAGTAAAAAAAAAAAAAATCATATTGCAATTAATTTTACAGATTGCAATATGATTAACAAATTTAGTAGGAATTATGATTTTTACATCATAATTTTCACTTTCACTGAAAAAGTTGATGAAAATGATGATGATGTGGTTTTTGTGGGTATCTGTACCAAACAAAAAGGTTTTTTTACATCTGGGAAATACAATTTGTGGGCCAGAACATCTCTGTACCATCATATTACTTTATTTGCAACAATGTGTTGACATTTTACCTTTATCAAAAAAATCTGGATATTGCACTTAGCTTTTTTGCAATTTCGATAACATTTTGATTAACTGTTCAGGCCAAGTTCAGGACTTGCCCTGTGATCTCCTCAGGATCATCACTATTACTTCAAAGGTACTGATTGTTCAACTCAAAATCTGGGCTAGGTTTGACCTCCTATTATAGGGTCACCTGGTCAACCACTGAAAAATAGAAATCAACAACTGCCAATGAAGGTTGAGGACCAGAGGGGAACAAAACACTTGAATATAAGAACATAAAAGCTCAAAGTCGTTATTGTTTATGTTCTGTAATGCAGTACCAAACTTGTTTTCAAAGTTTATGGCAAAAATCCACCAGTTCTAGTCATTCAGATCCCAATTTACTAAACCATAATGTGTGCAAAACCAACAATATAACCCCTAATTGGTCAAGAAGACTGTCTTGCACCAATGACAAGTCTTAATACTGACTTTGAACACTGAAAATGTTCCAGCACCCACTAATGGTTTTAGTAAATGTGTGTTCCAATGATGCCACAATCCATTCGTTTGTGTAACAATTTCCCAGCTTTGTATAAGTTAACAAGCCTGGAAACAAACACCCCTATTCATCTCTAATGTGTGTATAACGCATGTGAGTGTGCATCCTCACCACAGTCACTGGGCATGGGTGCAGAGGCCACCTGGTGGATGACAGGGCGCTCCAGGCCACGGCTGTGCTGATGGGAAGGAAGCCTACTGTGGCAGCCGTGAACAGAGTCCCCCTCAACTGGCTCTGAAACATCCTCCTTAGTCATCTCCCCCTCAGGACCTGAGACAGGAACACGATTAGAAGTCCTATTCTGAGACCAGAAGTAGGTCTAATCTTGACATATCAGTGAGAGCGCCACTGTTTTACAACAAAACGTAACCCAGTTTAAGCCGTCAGGTAATCAGGCACCACAGCGATGAAGTGGCAAACTTTTCAATTGCTCCTCTTTAGTAAGTCCATGCCTCTCTGAATAGCTAGAGTGACATCTGATTAAAATTCACAAGGAGACACAAAAAACATCTATGCAGTGAAATATCTCTGTACCTGTCTCTTCAATATTGTATCAGAAGCCATTAATGTGATATTCATATTTCATAGCTGTCACTTTTTATAAAATATATTCAATCAAATAATATTAAGAGTGGAAAAATGGTCAGTGTACAAGAGGGTTAGAGACCTAATTAAATCACTGCTTTTCCTTGTAAGTATGGATTTATTTTGACATTTTATTGATAAAATGAATCAATTTCAGCTTTTTATGGCAATCAGATTCAACAGAGATAGATTCTGCATTATATCACATAATGAAATTGCACCATTTTGTGTCACAGGACGCAAGAGTCACAACACTGTGTTATATTGTTATGGTGTTAAGTACTACAATAATATTGTATTGTGAGCTCTGAGGCAATTCCCTCTGCAACAGCAAAGTGGGGTGCACATTGAGGTATAATTTGGCTATGAACAGCAGGGCAGAGACACAGCTGGAAAAGGTCGGTAAGCCATTTCCATGAGCAGTGCGAAGGCATGATCCATGACCACGCTGCTGTAAGTGTGCAGGGAGAAGCTTTGAGCATTTTAAATAGCTACAAGTCAGCCCTGTCACTGGTTATGAGAAATGAGTTCACAAATTGTTAAAAGACATACACAAGACTAAGATGATCGCCTCTCACATACATGGAGGGTGAGGAAGTCAGAACTGGAAATCAGAAATTTTGAACTGGCTTAAACACAGGGCTTGAGTAAGGTCCTGTAAGGATAGGGGCTGGCCTATGCAACATATGCTACACAACTAGACTAATGATCAAACTGTGATTTTGTATCAGGAGGAAAAAGACAGAGAGGCAGGGAGAGAGCTCAAGAAACAAAGAGGTTGAACTAGAAGAAAACACACAGGCCTAAGCCTGCAAAGTCACCACCAACTCTAAAGGCAGCTAGACTAACCAACACTCACTGTCATCTTCTCCTTTATCCTCTTCCCTGTTGATCTCCATGAGAGCCTCCCAGTCAAGCTAAGCTAAAATCAATCACAAGAGACACAAACTGGGTCCGACAGAGTGTCTAACCAGGCAACATCTCAAAATAACTGCCAAGCGCAGAGGCTGGCCCTTCTCAATCTCCAACAGCACACCTCCTCTCTCTGATTATGCCCTGTTGATCTCTTAGCTCCCAGGTTCAGAGCTATTTACAGCCCGCAGACTCTCAAGGCTTGGTATTCTCACTGCTCTGACTCTACCCGGCTGGAATGTCATTCTCACTTTCCAGTCATGTGAACTGTTGACCCTCCTGCAACCTCATCTGGCTAGTCAGCCCTAATAACACTCACAATACAGATAATATGGCTGTAGGGTGACAGCCAGTGCAAACAAACATTGCATAAAAGGGCAGCGAGGTTGTGTTGTGATTAGGAGGGCTGTCGCTAAAACGGAAGGCCTGAGTTCAGTCTCCCATGACAGCAAGCATCCGTTCTACTGAAGTGTCACCAAGTCAGACGCTGAGTCTCAACCAGCTCAAAGGGGTGCTCCTTTGTAGCTGACCATGACCTCATCATGGAGAGAGGCGAGAGAAGAAAAATTCTTCCTTTTGGGGTCAATATACTTTCATAAAACAAAAGAGCGCACCAGTATAATAGGGCTTCAGTAAGGCAAAGACTGCTATAGGGCAGGCAGTAACCACCACAGAACTGTGCCAGATTTCTGCAAAAAAGGAGCCACAGGGCCTACAAGCCCTACATATCGCTACTACAAATATCTGACAACTTGTTTGATTGCAGGCTAGGGTGCTTGAAGCTCTGTTGGCCCTGCTAACAGAAGTGAAAAGGGAAATATCTGGGACTATATGTATCTCTGAGGTCACTGACTGGCTTTCAAAGGATTAGGACTTTGCAGTGTGACTTGGGACAATGGCCTAGTTTCTCAGTGTGTGCCTCCTTGTTCATGAGACCCATGATGTCATCCTGCACCCATCCTTACAGCCAATGAAATGACAATCTAATCCCATGTCCAACTGTAATGAG
This sequence comes from Myripristis jacobus, assembly GCA_900302555.1. Classification (NCBI taxonomy): domain Eukaryota; kingdom Metazoa; phylum Chordata; class Actinopteri; order Holocentriformes; family Holocentridae; genus Myripristis; species Myripristis jacobus. Next base: position 4,319 of record OMLB01000188.1, read on the forward strand.
GCAACTTCACACCTTTTATGCTAAGTGCTGTTTTAAGTCCTGCATCGTAAGTGAATCTATGGGGTAAAACTGCACAACACAGCATTACAACCACAACAACATGTGACTGTGACATGATAGCCCACAAAGACTACCTGGGGAATATGGTTGATTGTCTAAATACACACTAAAATCATTGCCATTAAATTAAGCTCATTTAAATGTGTCTGTGGAGCCCTGGTACTGTTACTCTTTACTGATGATGTTCACAAACCTGACTATCCAAACATTATGTTGAGAGTGTGGTGCCGTTATGCCCCCTAAGTTACCAGCGATAGGCAAGCCAAACACATTAGTAAGTAAGTTACATAAACTTCACGGGACTTTTTAATGTTTACAGGAGATTTTCACAGGCGTGCATCGTTAACATGACCTACCTAAATACCTGCACTTAGCGAACTACATTAAACCCGGAGAGCTCAAACTCCTCAGCAGTGACCACTCCCTCCCCTCTCCTCTCCTCTCCTCTCCTCTCCCTCTCTCTCTCTCTCCCCCTCCACGTTTGTCGCACACTCACACTGAGGGAAGGTGAAGCCACACTAGCCTACGTGATGCACTAACTTTTAAATTATTTACTGACCCGGCCAGCTGGGTTGTGAACGTACCTGTTATTTGCTAGCTAACGGTAAACTGTTAGCGGAAGGGAGCTGGCTAATGTCAGAAAGCCGGTCGGGGCGAGCTCGACAGTGACAGCAGCTAGTTCATTTTTTAATTTCATCCCTGCTTGTAGTGGATAGTTATCAACCATTAGTAAAGCGCTAACGTCATGAGAAAAAGTTGTCAATGAAGATAAAACAGCCTCATATACTGTCTGACTAACGTTAGCTCCTCAGATGCAGCTAGCACAAATGTTGGGCCAAGCCCCCCCAGTCGCTCAAGATGCACTTTGCAACTGGGAGCGGATAGAAATATCCTTGCAAATATAAGCAATTACGCCAAAAAGCTGGATTACCTCAGCCTTGCCGCACGCTTCAAAATGCTTGGAGTCATGAGTGAAATTCCTACGGAGCTTGCAGCGGATTTAGTTTGTCAAGTTAAGAGCAAGTTCTTCGTTTTGCCGTATAAACTGCTTCCAGATTTAGGATTTAGACTTCAGAATAAAAGTATGTCTCTGACACTTCCGGTCCTCCGTTTAAAAGTAAAGAAATTATATCTCAAGCAGCAAATGCATATTTAAAATATTACTATCGATAATACTAATAATAACAACAACAGCAGCAGCAGCAGCAAGGGTTATTATTATTATTAGTAGTAGTAGTAACAGTAGTAGTAGTATGAGTAAGCAATCACACAACAGTGGCAATCAATTATTTTATTTTTTTTTTGCTAATCATGATAGTATAGTGTTATTCATTCATACTTGTTAGCAGTTGTTTGAAGTTTTAATGCACAGTACATGCATATACTGCACCTCATTTAGAAATCTCAATATTACAGGTGTATTGTATAATGGAACAGAGGCTCTGCACCTGGAGTGTCACTCACTGCCACAGTCGGGGAGGATATGTTACTCCAACAAAGGGACTCGAAATTTTCCCCCATTCTTCCTTTCAGCCATTCAGTGGATTGTAATTTCCCAGGGGCAGCATGGTGGGATGCTGAACTCTTTCACTGCCTGCCCATTCAGATGGACCAGCTTCTCTGTGGTTCCACTGATGGGTGCTGGTGTGTATTGAACGAGAAGAGCCCTCAGCTCCTTGAGGGTTACCCCTTTTTTGCAAAGTGAACACTGGATTCTCACAGGGGTAGCTTCTGATAGAGGGTTCAAGTTTAGGTCCACTCCAAACAGTTAGGGTCTGCTTCTCAGGCCGTCTGTCATTATTTGTCTAGCCACAACTGGATTGGAGAGGCATTTCTGTGGCTGTCAACATGTTTGATGAGGAAAAGGAGACAGTTTCTGAAATGATTCTAGATGAAAATAGCACAATTAAATTAATAATCAAGAATGTGAGGATAATTGCCTGCCAACTTAGTCCATCCACTGATCTCTAGGCCTATTCTACAAAGGCAGCTGCAGCAGCATTGTATATTTTTTCGTAGTCATGGTTTGAATTTTGTGTTCCTACTACAAGGATATTAACAATGCTTTAAGACTGTGAACTCTGCCTGAGGTAACTTTATTACCCAATCCCTGTGAAGGATGGAATAAGATTCATGCCATGATAGCTGGCCAAATGGCTCCTTTATCTTGTTATTTCACCACTGATGCTGATATTACTATAATCAGGATCCCTCATCAGTTTTGAGCATCTGCCACAGTGTTCCCCAATCCTGACAACTGAAGCTAATTGTGTCTTTTAAATACAGCCTTGCTCACAATTTTCCCCAACATTGCCTGCTACCAGTTATTACATGCACAATGGGGAAAAAACAAATACTTCTTCATCTATGTGATTTTCAGGTTCAGGAATTCAGATGTGAGACAAAGAACACACGAGTGGCCCATCCAGTCTCACACAATCCACTCTTTGTTTACTCAGGTCTCACTGGACTGCACTGAATGGCCATCCTAATTGAACAAAGTGATATAAATACAATGTTGGGGAGTAGCCTAGTTTCACTACATGTAATTAAACTAGAAATGAAACTAGTTTATCTACATTTAGCAACAGCTTGCTGGTAGTGAAACTAAATTCATATTGGCAAACAAGAAGTCAAGTTGTTAAGTTACTTTTTGCTATTTTTGGTGTAGTACTGGAGCAACAAACAATTTGGGGCAAAATAAAATGGATTTAAAAGGGAAAAAAACCCATTGCTTCTTGACTGCAATTCAACCAGAACTATTTGACCAACTCAACCAAGCTGAGTTTCCTGCGTGGTGCAATATCTGCCCTATGGCTCTAATTTCTGGAAGCCAGGAGTGAATAATGGATGTTGCATTCAAAACAAAAACTGCCCTCACTTTCATCTCCCTACCTTCTTATTCCTCACTTTCATATATTTTATCATAATTCTGTATTACACTATCAAGTTGATCATTTTTCACAGAGTAGTTTGAACCACTTTTAAGCAGCTTTAGTTAATAAAATCAAACTTCTCCTGACTGAAGCTTTTCTGTGGTTCAGCATCTTCCAGTGTGGAGTAACTGGTAGTTTGCAAAATTCTGCTTTAAGAGGAGCTTCCCCAAAATTGTCGAAATTAAATGTATTCCATGATAATGTGCCTTATAAGAAGAGGGGCAGGTGGAGTAGTAATAACAGTTGCAGTAGTAGTAGTAAGGGCAACAGTAGTGCACTACAAGTGTTGTAGTAATACAGGAATGTTGTACAGTGATAGAAATTGCAGGAATCTAGTAGTAGAAGTAGTAGTAGTAATGTTAATAGTGGTGGTACTGGTGGTAGTAGTAGGAGAAGTACTAGCTGTAATAACAGAGGTGGAGGTAACTAATTGTATTTCCTCATGTTACTGTAATTGAGAAGCTTTTTGTGTACATGTACATATGTGTACATATGTACATATGTGAGTATTGTGCTCCTCTACATTTTATATCCGTTTTATTTTATTATATTTCATATCCATTACAGAGTACAAATGATCAGTGACAGATTGTGGAACCTTTCACAATAAAATCTCTGTCAGCAAAGATGAGAAGAGGAATCTGGTTCCACTTTGCTGATACTACTTTTTGTCATTTCCAATAAAAGCTGCTCGATGAAACACTACAGATAGTCGAATGAAGTGAGGACCATTTAGACTCAGTTGGCATAAATGTGGAAAAATACCAGTGAGTTGGCCTCACAATGAGAACCATGTAGAGCCAACCATCATTTTAATGCTTCTTCCACATTTGTCAGCTGAGTCAACAGGGTTCTCACTTTGCCAATTTTGCAGATGCACCTTTAAATTATTGTAGTTTGAAGTATGTGTTCTTCTCATTTTATAACTGCATGGAAAAGGTCACACCTGACACAGTTACTGTGTTGAAAAAGTAACTTTTGCTCTGAGTTCATCTGAAATTTGAAATGTACTTTTCTTGAGTAGATTTTCACAGCACTACCTCTACTTAAATAAAATAGCACAGTAAGAGTACTACTTGAGTGGGACTTTCTGGTACTCTTTACACTATTGAGTAATGGTGGTGATTGTAGTAGGTTAGTAGTAATACAGTAGCAGTAGTATTAGTGATAGTAGTTGCACTCGCAGTAGTCGTACAATCAATACAGTAGCAGTGCTGAGAGTAGTAACAGTGGCCGCGGTGGTAAACTATTCAGCATGCACTGTGCTGGTCCAGTGTGTATTGAACTGCCTTGAACTGCAACTGTTTCCCAGGGAGACGTAAACACAACGGCACTTGAGGCAGTGATTTCCATTCAGACACACACTTTGTCTGCACTCTCGCTCTTTTGTGAAGTAGAAGACCAAGAAGAAAATTTAATTCTAAAAAAAAAAAAAACCCTTTCCATTTCTTTTAAGTGCACCCGGATGGAACTAAACAAAGTCGGGCGGGTATCCTCTGCTGGCTACCGGTTACCGGATCGATCCGGTGCGGCCAGGCCGGCTACCCAGCCCTCGCCGCCGGGCAAAACGCGCGGAGCCCCGGGAGAGCCAGCTGTCTGCGCGTCCCAGCATCCAGACAACAGCGATCCCGTCAAGCAGGACCAGCTGTGGCGAGAGTTTGTGCGGACAGAGATGAGAGGAGTCCGGGAATGGTGATAGCCCTATGATATTGAGAAATATTCAAATTATATAAAAAGTAGGCCTACAAACAAAGCCTCGACTTATTGCATCTGTATCGTCTTCCAGGGAAATTTGGGTACATGCTGAGGACATTTGGAGCAAAAACTGATAGCTGGCAAGATATTCATGCTTGGTTCACTAGATTTCTAATCTTTGCTGGTCGTTAGCCACAGGCATACTCACTGATGCCCATTTAAAATAGAGCCTGTGACTGTACACAGCTCACTGGGGGACAGCAACTTAATTTTGGCCTGCATTTTGCTCCACAGGGAGAAGAACTGGAGCTTTCTGAAGAACTATGACCAAATGGTGAGACAAAATACATAGCAACAAGCACATGTTGTCTACCATCCTCTGCAATGAGGCTGGTTCGATTTTCTTTTTCTTTTTGTGCAATATGAGGACAGTCTGACCAGACAGAGAACTCAGACTAAATTAGCTCAAGTGGCTTTTTTTTATTTAATCATTATTATTGTTACCCTTTTTTTTTCTTTTTTTAAGCAGGCCAGTGCTTGAACTCTGAATTTATTCCAAATGAACAGAAATATTTTCAGCACACTGCAGCATCTTCAGTCTTACCCTGACACAAAGAACTTTTTAAAAAGAGCTTAAGTATAGTGGGTTAGAGCCTGGTTCAAGGCCTTTTGGTGCGCTTAAAAACTTTTAAAAGCTTCTCAGTGCCTAGTTTTCATCTGTCTTTTTGTTATCCAAAATGATCTAGGCAAGGCTGAGAGCTGCAGCCAGACAAAGACATCCCAAATTATTTCATTATTTTTAACAAAAAACTTGCTTTTCTTTTCTTTTTTTTTATACAAGTTGCCCTAAGATGTGAACTTCATGCTACAGCTTTCATTTAAAATGGCAACATTCTTATACAATTTTCATCAAAAATCTTTACTACTTTAACATGCAGTTGTGACATTTAATAAGTAAAATGCATGATATCAGTATTTATGACAGTATCTTAAATGCAACTTTAAAAACATATCTATTGCAGGGCCAGCTGAAGCCAGAGGAGCCTTTACCGACTCACGTGTCCCTCTTCTCCGATCACCTGCCCAACACCACCAACCACATGTTCGGAAGCAGGGTGTCCACTCCACTGGGGAGAGAGCTGATGAGGCTGGACAGGTTACTACTGTGGTCTGGAAGCCATCACAAATGCAAGCGAGATCCAGAGATGCTGCCCTGTTAGGGTCTGTCTGCAGCCGAGTTCCTCTCTCCCTTCAGCTGCTCTCCACAAAGCTGGGTGTGTAAAGCTGGGGCTGTTTGGAAGCCATGTTAAAAATCACATCAGGTGACAATAACAGGTGTAGGTAGGTGATAATACTATGTCGTCTCTTCTCTCATTGCTGCACTTTATTCTCAGGTATTTCGTCTGTAGTTTTGGTGGCACATCATGTTAGATTGAGGGATATTGCCACAGCGTGGGTTCTGGTGTACTGATACTCTGAATGCAGCCTTTTCAAACATTTTGAATGTTAGAAATAATGTTGTCAAATAGGCAAAGCTATGGCATCTCTGTCCTCTAGTGCAGCACAGTTTGTGATTCCCAAATGCCCGCATTCCCACAAAGTAGCATCTTTATTGATGCTACTATGAATATAGTTTGAAAATGCCATTGTCTATACCATTGTTTCATGTTGTGATAAATTACTGCCACATTGCCTGTTTTTTTGTTTTGTTTTGTTTTGTTTTCCTAATGCACAAATTTGGTTTTCACTGGTAAAGTCACAGTTTTATCAAAGTTCTGTCTTTCAAGACATGCCCTTTCTATTTTTTAAAAAAGTCGTTCAACAACACAAAATTTTAATTTTATCAACTGAGCATGCTTTAATGAAAACACATTTTCTAAACATTCTTTTCTCAGCAGTAGCTTATAGTTAACCGCTTGGAAAAATGGTAAATAAATGCAGTTGAGTATGCTGTCAAGTGCAATAACATTTTTGAAAAAAAAAAAAAAAAGTTAATTTACTTGACAGTACAACAGTTTCTTACATTCTGCAATGTAAGTTGCAGAAACCAAAGTGAATGTCATATCTCAAGCCTGTAGGTTTTCTATGTAAAGTAACTGAATAAACATACTGGGTTACTTTCTGTTATTGGGGTTGACGACTGCTGAATGAAGACTGATGAGGAACAAAAAACATTTCTAGGTTACTGTCAAAAACAGTGATATTTCATTGTCCCTTCCCTCAAGCATGTGGTCCATTCCAACACATTTTATTCCCTCTGTCACTGATCGTCATTGAAATGTAATTTAAATGTACTTTCAGAGCATAAATAAATTGTTTGAAATGGTAATGGACTCCACTTCATCAGTCTGACTATAGATGGCCCAGAGAGCCTCTCACTGTGCAGTGGATGTGTGCGGAAGTGAAACTGATGCCGGCTGACAGGAAACTCCGTCAAGTCAGCAGAATAATACCAGAAATTGAGTGATTCTGCCTTCAAAATAAAACCTAAATGAATGAAAAAACACTTACAGATGAATCATATGAAACGAAGTGCCAACGGTTTTAATTAGGGCATCACTGGTCTTTTTTCTAATAAAATTAAGCTTTAGTAAATATTCTCTCTTGGTTGCCAAAAATGTAAGCTCGTCATCAAGAGTTATATTTTGACAGTTTTGAGCGGAAGTTGTGTTTTCTCGCAGGTGACTTTACGCCGGTGACAGCGCAGCAGCAGCAGCAGCATCTGGCCACGCTGCCTGACCCTGATATTTAGACAATCAAAATTTCACATTTTTTTAGGGCTAGGGTTAGAGTTTCATCTCCGGAAAATGGAGTCGGACATGCTGCTGCACATCGCCAATTTCAGCACGCTGTTTGTGTGCATGGTGCTGAAGTTCCCGCAGATCTTTGTGTTGATGCGGGCCAAATCAACGACAGGAGTCAGCCTCAACAGCCTTCTCCTCGAGTTAATCGGGTGCGTTTTGTGATTTGTGAAGTTGCGTTAGCTGTGTCTGATTAATGACGCCGATACGTGTGACGTATAGAGAATATTAGTTTGTGTTTGTTTATGTTGCGTTCATGTTAAAATTCATTCACTTGGCTAAATTATCTAATGTTACACGCGTGTCCTCGTTTGTTTTTATTCTACAACATGAAGCAACGTCACTATTGTTTATTTGTTTACTTGTTAATTTATTTGTTTACTTCACGTTGGCACGCTTCTAAAGTTCCCTGTGTGCGTGTCACCTTATGAAAACCTTCACCTTAACTTCCTGCGTTAACTCCCTCGTATCGGGGTTCGTGAGGGAAAACCCGCGCCAAACGTCATTCAAAAAAAATCTGGTGATATGATGCGACCCTGATATCGGCAAGTGTGCACGACTCATGAATACGACTCACCTCTACTGAATCTTTAAGGTGTACTGGTAAATTCGGCGTACATCTGAATTAACAAATAGCTCGTTTTTAAAGTAAAAAACAACTTTAGTGTCGTTCAGTGCACGCTTCAAACAGCACACCGTTGTTTTATATGTAAATATGGCAACAGTATCACGCGCGAGACGGTTGAGAAAGGATGAAAACAACAGTAAAATAAGTGCAGTTTGGTGCGTATGGGACATGCCGAAATGAAAAGTGACATCCGTCCAAGGTTTCAATCTGCTCGCACACAGAGGATTGTAATCGGTGCAGGTATTAAGACACATCCTCTTCCTGTCGAGATTATTTAGTAAATAGGGCGAGCAGAGATTGTTTGGGCTTAACACTAACCGAGGATGGGCGCTAACAGCACTGCATTGTACTCTGGTTTTACAGATTATGAGATTTGAACTGGCTGAGTTACTGGCCTTGTTCAGATTTGTTTGCACTGACCAGTACACCAGTATGTGTGTAGTCATGGACTTGTTGCCACATCGTACTGTCTTGGCAAATTAGAGAAAATTAGAGTTGTTGTGATTCTGAAACTAAACAGCAGCAGAGATCAGTGGGAAGAGTACAGTAGATCTGCTAGTTAATGTACTGTGCTGGATGCTGCAGTTCCACCAGAGTCTCAGTTGTTTAATTAAGATGTGTTGTAGCTACAGGCAGTGTTGAAACAACAGTAAACCAGTTTGGTAAACTGACATCTTAATTTGTATACAGAACTGACTCTTGGATGACATAAACCAAGAGAAAGTAAAGCCCGAGTGACCTTTCTTGGTTTGGTTTAGTTTAGTGATGTCTGATAGAGTAAACATGGCTGTTTCTGCCGCCTGTGTGGATAATGTTTTGTTTGGGAATAAGCAGCTTTGTGTTTGCAAGCTGCATAATTTACCAGTGTCTCGTCTCTCCCCGGTGCCTGGCAGTCGCCGCACTGTCCTAAAGGTCTCCACTGTGTTGGTGAGCTGCAGCTTTTTGAGAAAGACAAGGCACTGTGCATGCTACAGTGAGACAGCACTTAAAGCAGCATTAGAACCTGTCTTACCAGCCTAAATGGCAAAGTGGGGTCGCAACACGCACTATTATGAGACACTGTTGATTTGAACTTTTCACCCAAATGAAAGTCTGGTGTAAGGTGGGATTTCAAACGTCTGCTCACAGTGAGTGACAAAAAGGCAACGTAGATTAGTGCAGCTTTAAGTCAAATATCATTTTCATGGCTCATGATCGCAGCAGCTTCACCTCTGTCCCGACTCTTAATCATTGCCGTCCATCCTGTTCAGAAAAACAACTGCATACTAGCCTGTTCCCAACCAGGGTCTTGAACTGTCTTAGAGTCTGAAAAACTGTTTTGATCAAGCCAGCAGCTAATGAGGAAGTCGATTTTGCTCTGGCTGTGGAGAATAACATCTTTTTTTAATAGAGGGATCGGATCACAGGGTTATGTTTGTTGATCATATTTGTTCAAGTTGCTCACATTAATGAGTGGACTCAACACTACCTGCCATGATCCACCAAGAAATCAGTCATAACGCCCAAGCTTCAGCATAACATGACCATGACATGATCATACCGAGCTCAGTATGTCAGAAAAATTGTATATTATTTGCTGCAGTTCTTGAAAAGTGACTCTATGTTTCATCTCAATCCGTGCTGAATATTATCATGCAATAACCTGCTGCCATCCTTCTTTCAGGTTCATTGTTTTTGTAACATACCAGATGTACTACAACTACCCACCTCCGACATACCTGGAATACCCAATCCTCATTGCTCAAGGTTGGTTTTTTCTTTATTTCACATCCTCATGTTATGTTGTGACCAATAAAAATACAAGTTCTTAAAGGACAATGCCACTAGTAGGTGAAGAGTCAGTTTTGAAAATACTGTATCCATTTTTGTGCCATCAATTATTTTGGAGGAGAAGATGTCAAGTTATTAATTTTACTTTAGGATTCTTAGATTCTGGAGACTAAATTGTTACCCTGTATTTCTCAAGCACACTTGATGTTAAATGCCTTCATACTCCACTGCACACTATTGTTGAAGCCATCCAGATATGAGCTTAACCACAGTAACTGAGACCGTTACAGCTCAGGGTAGTGGTTGCCCACAAGTGGGAAAAGGCTGCTATCAATGATGTGCCTCAAAGCAGAGTGTCAAATTGAGAATTTACAGCCAGGCTTTAAAACTACACATGGTGGTTTGGCACTTGGCAGAAAGTCATTGGCTTGTCCAGAGAGTTTACATAGTCTCCATCAGCTGTAATGCAGAAACAAGCTACTTAACATGGACCTGAATTTCAAGAAGCATTAAAGAGACGTGGTGTTACCTCCACCCCACATATAAGTGCATATGTTCAGCTGAACATATGCAACAATTCTCTATTTTTTCTGTGGGTAAAAGGTGAATGTAACTCGATTTTTCATTGTCTTCTTTAGTTTGCTTCTGTGTTATCAAATTGATTTGATAGCCATTTCTTTGTATGTAGTCCACAGCAGTTTTCAAACTCTTGGGCTAGATAAAGAAAGGCTGAAACTGTGAAACTGGGGGTGCTATCACTTTTTAATCTTGACAGTCCAATAGCTTTTGGTTTCAAAACAGAATAGTGCTCAGTAAGGGAGCTTTGAAAGCCAGAAACCTCAGCAGCTGGCCAAGCAATTGTTCTCTGAGGCAATAACAAATATATTTATTTCCCCTTTGATAAATTGCTGCCTAGCCCCTGTGAAATGCTCGGCACTTTTTTCTATTTGCCATAACGCGAAGAGTGTCATATCTTGTTGTTTCCTCAGATGTCATTCTTCTGCTGTTGATTCTTCACTACAACGGTAACCTGCGGCAGAGCCTCATCTACGCCTTGGTGTATCCTTCCACCGCATGTTTCATTTTTTTAACGCCTGTGGAGGACAAGATGTTCATTTGATCAGTAAAAAAAATCAGTGAACCAGATCTACACTGGTGGCTGTTGATATCTTTGTTCACGTCATGCCATGTGTTAATAGCCTTAATGCAATGTGTTCAGGTTTATTGGAGGTTGGCAGCTACTCACTGTGAAGAAGTGGATCATAGATTTGGCTATGGTAAGAACAGAATTCAACACTAATCTGACGTACGCTGGGCAATATGGACACAACTGAGTATCACAATATTTTTGAGCGAACACCTTGGTTACAAATAATGTAGGGATGACTGCTGGTATGCTCGAACAAATATTTACGGGCTGATTGATTAAAAAATCATTAGTAATGTGGATATGATGACAAAGCAGGTAGAGGCAAATAATAAAACAGCTACAACAGTCTAATAAGTTCAGAAAAGTGCATCATTTCACTGTAATGCAGCCTTTACAACCAGGAAAAGTAACACTTTCAATATCGATACATTGAAATCAGAAAATATTTTGGGTATTGACTTACTAGGAAAAATAAAACCAGCTGATTTGTATATCTTTAACCTATTACATGTGATGGCTATGTGGACATGGAAATAGCCAATTTCACCCAAACTATATTCATGGCTTTAAATAATAGAACAAATTTTGCACATGGAAAAATTAACTTTTATAATCAGAAATAGAATATGATTTACCCCAAAGATAGACTGCACAGAATAACAAACTGTTTCAATTTAGCTTAAAATTTGCAACAACCTGGAACTGTATGTTTATTTGTTTTTAATTAATTTAACTCTTATAAAAAGTGTAGAAATATGCAGTTAACTGCTTTGAAATATGCACTTGTATAGAGGATAATGAAGGAAACATTATAATAAAGTAATAAAAAAAATCCAATATATTGCCCAGCTTTAGCCTGAAGTCTCATATGTCACCAACTAAGCAAACGAAGGCTGGTTCTTCAGTTAAAAGCAATGAGGCGATTCAAACAGAAAGTCATCCAGGCCTCATTGCCTCAGCAGGATCTCAGTAAGACATCCAGACCTTTAAATGCCAAATGGCTTTCTTTGTTAATGAGTGGAATGTCTTTCTCACAAGCCTTCGACAGACTATCATTAGGAATGTATTTGTGACATTTGTTAGGGCAAGCGTGTCCATGCATGAATGAAGGAAAGCAGTGATCCTGTGGGCTGGAGAGTCACCTGATTGTGACTTTGTTCCTTGTGGCCGTCAGTACATAAGTTAGTTTTACTGGCAAAAGAAAATGTTTGAGGCTTTTCACTGACCTGGGTTTAGCTTTTGAGGCAACACATGACAGGAATTTAGAGATAGATGTGTGTTAGCACATGAATTTCAAGCTTAAACATCTCAGCATTGACATTATGTCAATTCAAAACAATCAATAAGGCAGCTAAATTAAACAGGAATCATTTCAAGTCAGTGCATAATCCAGGCTGGGCCCAGTGAGCCTGCTAGAGCTTTTTTTTTTTTTTTTCTCAATCGAAACTGACCCCCACTCTCCTCTTAGAGCCTGTGCACATTCATCAGTGCCACTAGTAAGCTGGCCCAGCTGCAGTGCCTGTGGAGGTCCAAGGACTCCGGGCAGGTTAGCGCCCTCTCCTGGGGGATGGCTACCTACACATGTATGGGTAAGTACCTTGTACACGACTATATTCCTCAGTCTGTGATCCTTTACATTTCCTAGTTTCTACATACTAACTCCCCATCTCTCCAGAGTATTTGGACTGAAATGTTACTCACTGAATACAAGAGCATCATCTTGCAGGCACAGCACAGCTCAGTCGATATGGGTTCAGAGGGATGATAGAGGGACGAAATGTAAAATAAAAAATATATAAATAAGAAATTATAAAAAAAATAAAAACATGTAAAAACCCCAAATATGTAATTTAGAAAGAATGTCATGCAGAAGTCCCATTGACCGCTGTTCATTTAAAGCGGTTTTAGCGCTCTACGTCGCCCCCTGGAGGTAGCGTCACATATCCTTGTAGGTGCAATATCTCCCTACATAGACAATCTGTGATAATACCACTATTTTAGACCAAAACTGCTAATCACTGATATTTTGTGTCATTAATCTTTCAGCTTCACCCTTTTCATGCCAAAGAGTTTTATTCCTGGCAGGCAAGGAAAAGCCATTAGAAACTCTCAGATGATATTATTATAATTACAGCACATTCATGTCTCATATCCAGTTAAAATGTCTCGTTAAAATCAATTTAGTTAAGGGCTCCCCATACACAAATGTAGCATTAATGAACAATAAATATGCAATCAAATAATCTGTATCATACCATAACCAGTGTCTAGCATTCATAATCAGCTTAGCAATATATTTAAACCAATTTAGATATTTTCTCGTCCCCAGAGCTCTGTTTGCAGAAATTTTCCAGCTCCTGAATATGTTTTACACTTTTGCCTTGGCTCCTGATTTAATGAACAAGCAGTTTGATGCTTCATGAATTAAGTATCAGACACTCCCCAATAAAATGAGAGTGTCATTTACACGGCTTCTCGTTTGTTTTAGCGAGGATTTACACCACCACCGTGACAACAGGAGACATGCAGGGTAAGTCTGCTGTGCAGAAAAAGGAATGCAAATGACTGTGAGAAGTGTGGCTTCTTAAAAAAAGTTTATTTAAGGGTTATTTAAGGGTTTATTTTTTATCTGTTCTGTAAACATTTCAGATGAATGCCTGTTATTCCTGTATTCTACTATGGTGGATTGTGGAAGTGTCAGCACTGTCAGCTACTTTGTCTGCCTCCTTCGTTATTGATTATGGTGATTTTAATGTTGAACCACCAAACTAAGTGTCAATGTTCTGGCGTCTTCTCTGTTACAGTCCTCGTGCGGTTCATCGTCATGACTCTGCTGAACCTTTGGGTGCTCCTCACTGTGCTCTACTACCAAGGAAACAGCAGCTCCAAGAAACGAGACTAAGTTCAAAGCGGGGCACCGGGGGCCCGTCTCACAAGGCAAGATCAGTCATGCCGATAACTTTCACACCAGCTTTTCAGACTCATGAAGGTGGCTCACTTTTACGCAGGGTTACATCACCACGCTAACTCAGGCTGCAACAGCTAGCAACTTGCTCCGGAGCAGGTTGCGTTCAAGCTGTCGGATCCAAATCAAAAATGGCACCAACGTTACTAGAAAATCACTGGACCTTTTTAAATAATGTTTACTGCAAGGATTCCATCACTGCATTCAAAGCAAAAGAACCGCTTTGCTTTCCAATTTGAGTGATCATATCAGAGATTTTCTAAATGTTTGTAGCATTTCCAGCTCACTTGCCTTGTCTGGCTATCAAAGAGAGATTCTGACAGATTGCAGGTTGCTTACTAGTGTGATTAATGAGCGTTTACTGTTGTATATCAAGTGCAATTAAATTCTTCCATAGGATTCCAGCGAGTGATCGCTGCAACACATCGCACTCGTATTCCATCACTGCAGCCCCTAGGAACATGAGGCAACAGAACGTGTTTTCACAGCCTCAACATGGCGACACAATATTGTATCACTGCAGTGTGCCCACTGTGCTCTAAGGAAGGGGTAGTGATGTGCGCTCACACACTGGCAATGAGCTATCTGCAATCTGACGTCTTGGTAGCAGCAACTTTCCACTGTTACAGGGTTTTTGCATTGCTCGTATTCAGAGGTCCAAGCAACAGTGCTCAAACCCTTTTGTAGCGATTGATACTTTCTTTTATTTGTCTTCCTCACCACCAAAAAATGCCTACAGCTCAGAAAGCCTAAGTCATAGGTTAACTATATTTGGCTGGTAAGTTCGTATTGCCCTCCATGACTCAGGAAAGGCAGCTGTCACATGATTGGCCCGATGGTGATGCTCTATCGAGAGTATACTTTCACACTGAAGCTCAGTTGAAGCCAAACGTCATACATCCAGGCATCCTAGATTTATAACTTTACCCACTGGGACAACCCATGTCTGCCTTTTTTTTTGCCATTTTATATTTTTTCTAGAACAGCCTTTATAGTTTTAGTAAGCTATAATCCACCCCAACTAAATGAACCATTTTAATTTGCAAAAACTAAATTCATTCAAATGTACAGATGTTCAGTTGTCATAAAACATGACATTTATTAAGATGTCATATTATAATATAAAAGTAATTTTATCTCAAAAACTGAGCTCATGGTACATGGAAATGTCAAGCTCATCCAACTATGTTCAATACACACTCAGTGGCCACTTTCTCAGCTCCACCTGTACAATCTAATACAGTTCAGGTCAACAGCTCTGCCATAAATTATAGCTTTTAACAAAGTTTATAATGTTCAGTTTTTGTTGACATTATGGAGAATGTGTCAGTTTAATTCTACATTTATTATTGAGGTTCTAGTTTGCAGAGGTCTTGTACTGGATGACTTTATATTGAGAGGTGTTTCTAATTTTTGATCGTCCCTATTTATAATACATGAGGGGGACAGAATAGTAGAAACACCTCTCAATGAAATGCAGTCCAGTCCAACAGCAGCACTAACATGAGCTCAATGCCAAACATAGAAGTGAATGAACACCTCTATTACTGTTACAAAAAGAAACCCTGAGCGTTATAGGCAGCAGGAAAGGAAACTTTATGGCAGAACATTTGGATTGGATTGGATTAGATTGTATTAGTTCTTAATATTAGTCTTATCCTGCTTTTGGTTTTATTTGTTTTGTTTTCATTTAACTTACTGGATTTGACTAGACTTAATAATTCCCCACTCTGCACCCGTTGCACTCCTGGCCGGCCTGGAAGGGGCTTCCCTCTCTTTGTGGTCTTAACCAAGATTTCTTACATTTTTTCCCCTTTTTGGCCTTGGGGTTTTTAGGGAGTTTTTTCTTGCCTGCTATGAGGGTTCAGGTCAGTGTGTGTTGTGTTTTGAGACAGTAACATGATTAAGGGCTCTAAATAAACTTGAACTTGAACTCAATATTGAGCTCAGCTCAAGACTGAGTTCAAATCCTAGCTTGGCTGTTTTTAGGTCATAAGCTGCCAAAAACAAGTTGGAACACTTTCTAACAGAAGATGGAGAAACTGTGACTAACATGAAAATTATTTACATCACACTTCTGAAAAAAATCTGAATTCCCTGACCATGGGTCGCACTGTTCTAAAATCGCTTTCCCTTCTTTACTTGTTCAGTAGTTTCATGGTGAGAATGTTTGCATAACAAATATTTTAAATGTTTGTCTTTGATGTGTTGGACCATTTTTTCACAAATGTCAGCTAAATTTTTTTTTCTGCTTCTGTTTTGAACCTTACAGTCATGGTTTGTGGCTATTTTATCTATTTTAAATGGTTGAAGTCATTTTGTGAAGACAAGTTTACATTCCAGACTGGTTTTGAGGTCCATACAGGGGATCTTCTACTCTTGGTCACAAAATATATTGTGAATTTTTGTCTTTATTTCAAAGTGTGATTGGATCCCTCATAATTATAAATTCGCATTATCTGCTTATATTCATTTTACTTTCTTCCCTTGTTGCTGCAGTGGTATGAATTCCCCCCAGAGATCAAGTTTCATCCCATCTCCTCTTTCATAAGCTGCTCCTGGTCTGTCCATGTTGCACGACAGGCAATTTGTTACAAGT
The DNA here is from genome assembly GCA_900302555.1 of Myripristis jacobus. Classification (NCBI taxonomy): domain Eukaryota; kingdom Metazoa; phylum Chordata; class Actinopteri; order Holocentriformes; family Holocentridae; genus Myripristis; species Myripristis jacobus. Next base: position 20,923 of record OMLB01000188.1, read on the forward strand.
CCCGCCCATTTTATGCAGACACGCTTTTAACTGGATTTATTCATCCTGGGTTGGCAGCAAGATGATAACAGGCTGTGTGACACCGTTTAGCCAGGATCAGCATTAACCGTGAGTTATGTTTTCATGAGGCAGGACCGAGAGCTAACTGGGCTGTCACCACATCGGCTGCCTGGTTTCAAGCCTTCACTCCTATGTCTTCCAGTTTTGTGATAGACACATGGTTGGTCACTTCAGCCATGGCCAGCACTGGAAAATATAGTCAGGTAAAAATTGTTATGCAAGCAACCTTTTCAATACTGATTCAGTGTTTTTACAAGTAATTTTGTTTTGTTTCTGACTCTGTGTTTTGTCCACACATTCTTGTTCAAACATTCCAATGACTAACATGTGCTGGAACCTATTTGTAGTATCCTAAAAATGTCTGACCTGTAGTTTTTTTTTGTTTTGTTTAAAAAAAAAAAAAAAAAAAAGTAGTGTTATTGGGTATGATATCATAGATATGGTGTACTTGATGGATGTTGGAGTGACTGGATTTCCCTGCTCAGGACAACAAATGTTTTTTCAAGTTTTTCTAAATGTCAAATTATTTCCTGAACAATTTCAATAAACCAAACTGTCAGACTTGTTTCACTGTGGTAATTCTATTGTCATGCGCAAAAAAAAACCGCACCCAAAATGTTAAAATCCTATAATAAATGGCTTCAAGAGACACAGCAAAATAATCCAAACCAAAAGGCACATCCATGTCTTTATTGATGAAGTGGCTATTATTATAGAGCTGTTTGTTAGCAAACATGCAATCTGGATGTAGCGCCCTTAAATACAAAGTGGACAAGGCAGTATAAATAATACAATGTGCACTGTATGGCATGTAAAATATATACTGTGTATATTTATATGTATAAAACATGCTTCTTGGTTAAAGGAGAGCACTCCGTACACACACGTTACTCTCCACTTGCTATATAAGCCACACACACCACAGCGTGCCCAAACTCAGAGTTTGGTTACTTTCAATACAAAAATATCAGGACAAACACTTTGAAAAAAAAAAACAAAACTTCCATTGTATAGTGCTGCTCAGTACTTCCATCTTTTGGGACATGACTGCATACTTTTTGCACTTCTTTTTTTCTGCAGACTTGTTCACTTCCCCACTTGACCCCCGGAATAAGTAAAAAATACATTTGTTTATATTGGGTGCATTGATCAAAGGAGGTGTGCAGGTAACAGCACTTAGTGTGTGAGGCCTGAGGAGGCAAACACATGCAAGTTCACTCGTAGTTATCAATAAAAGGGGGCTTCAGTCAAGTAGATTTGGATAGAATTAACATTTCCGCGTCATACAATGCCTTTGTGTCATGTCTGGTAAACTCCAGATGTACATTCAAACAACGAAATAACAGAAAAGCATTTATGGTGCACCCCTTGTATTCAGTAAACATTAGCCACAAAACTGACAGTGCGAGTTTGGTAAGGTGAAGTTTGATGGGATTGCGAGGATGGTCCCACATCTGTTCTCATTCAGAGTAGAATTCTGTTACTGTAATATTCATACTGAAACATGATTCAGAGCATGACTCAGAAATCTGAATAAGAGGCACTCAAGGAATTGTGTCCTCAAATCCTGGAAGAATATGACACTCCTTCCCACTTCACTGACTCTCCTGGAAGTCATGGCTCGTTAAGCTAAGTACCTTATTCAAGTTTCTGCGGCTCAAAAAAGACACACACACCTGAAAAGTAGTATTGTGGGAAGCAAGAAGCTACAATCAATGTGATAAAAAAAGGCAACAAGAGTTTGAATGAGCAGAGTACAGATATCTGGGACCTTGCTCAGGAACCTCAAATGTATTCCTCCAACAGGCTAGAGGATTTTTTTTTTCTTGTGAATGTAGTGTTCCCTAGTTGACTCCTTGAATTGTTCACAATCACCGAATGCATAAAGTCTTTGCTTATTTTGGCCACAAGTATCCCTGTCGGTGGTGAGAAATGGTTCTGAGTTTTCCTGTTGGTTCCTTCAGTCGACAGTGTTGAGGTAAGTGCATCCCCTTCTTGCCAGGCATGGAAAGGCTTACAAGAGCTCTCTTCTGTTCTGTGAAAGCTCATCAAGCTACTCCACGGCCTCAGGCAGACATAATTGCTCTGGTCAAGGACCCAAGAGAAGGCTTCAACTAATAAGCTCTACAAGCCAACCAGCTTGCTGAAAAGAACACAGTTGTCGAGGTGAGTTTGATAGAGTCAATACCCTCCGAGTCCAGTAGTTACAGTGGCTGAGAAAGAGCTTCAACAAAAGGAAAACAGACTCTCACAGGTTGAGGCAGAACAGAGTGGGTCTGGAGGAGTGAAGTGGAGTTGGTATCAGTGTGTTGATTTGCAAAAGGAGCTTTGTATGAGTCTTTGATATAGGAGGAAATCACCCCCCACCACCTTGAGGTTCCCACCATACTGCCAAGCAAGGTTAACTGGAGGAAAGGGAAAGAAACAGACAAAAGGTTAGCTTCTCCAAACTCAAAAACAAAGTTTGGAAAAAGAAGACCATGTTGATTATCATGTGGATCATGAGTCATCTCAAATAATTGGTCACACCAGTGAAAATGATGTGAAACAACTCAGACATAATTACTCCTCTGACAGGAATGTGTAAACACTTATGATTAAAAGAGGAGCACACTCATACAACAGATTGCCCTTTTATATTAGATTGTTCATGTTAAAGGAATACATATTTAACACCAATCAATTTCATTTTATTGCACAGACACTGATAATCTAGTAACAATATTGAGGATATTTTGCATTTGTACAAAAGACTGCATTACGAAAGAGTCACATCCTGCTGAAGTGTAAAGTGAATTAAGAAAATGATCCACATATCAGCTTCCAGCACCCAGTGGTTATGTGATCGCAGCTGCTGCTGGGTGAGTAGCCACGCTTTTCATTCAAGGGAACCCACACCAGAACATGCACTGGGTCTAACATGCGGTATGCAGTTACTGCCTGCGTGTTATGGACACCTCGCTGCTCTGCCACCACAAGCTGCCACCAGGACTGCGTCCAATGATGTAGTGCAAAAAGCCAGTCCAATTTTTTGGTTGTAAACAAGCATACACACATTGAGGAATTCAGTCGTTTCACAGGGAAACATCTGGGCAAAGTAAGCACAAGATCCTAGAAGAGGCGTCATTTGTGCCAGTGTCCACTGTTGGAGTCTTCTTGCCTCATCTTGCTGCCATGTGACCTACGAGGGCTGAGGTCAGAGGAAGCAAATCACAACAAGCCAGATTTTAGAAAATATCTCAGAACAGTGAGAGTCTGGGATAGGTTACATTTGAATTTACTGGGCTGTTTACAAGATGGCTTGAGAGAACTGTCATCCTCAAAAGATTTACAAAGAAATGAGACGTGATGGAGAACTGACTGGATTTTTTTTTTTTTCTGAGGGCATGGGGGGGACCATGTCATGGGTCTCAGGCTGGTGGTTAACAGAGAATCATTAAACTCTGAGATTATATCTGAGACTGTACCTTCAAGGTTTCACTCTAATGGAAAAAAAATTAACTGCGATCAAGTTGTTGCTGTGTAAACCAACCAAGCTTTCATGGAAAGTAGCTGTTCCCCTGCTACCAAATTCACTGCACTGCACCGCACAGCACACTGCACACAATTTTACCCTGTGCGCTCATCAGAAATGAATAGAGGAACAATCATCATCGATATCATCCAATGCCCAGTGCCAGTCCTGAAGACCAAAGTCCAGCAATCTGAAAAGGAAGATTACCTTTGATGGCCATGTAAAAATGACGCCGATACAGTAAATTAAGTGTGAACATGTCACCTGAAGGATTTAGTGAACATGCAGAAATCATATTAAGGAAGATCCATGGTGTCGTATGACATCAGTTCCTGAGAAGCAGGGCAGCACTCACCCAAGGAAAAAACTGAGATGCTCAACTTCTGTGGGCGTGTCATGATTTAATAAATATACATACAGAGCAAAACCCCACAGTTACTCACATTCTCACATTCAAAATCCCCCTGGCAAAAGTTGTGGTGGCTTATGCATTATTCTCCCCCACAGGCATGGATCTGGTGCATAATTACAGCAATCTTCTCGTTTGACAGTATTAGCTGTTCCATAGTGCAAAGTGTAGCAATAATACTGCTTTTGCTAGTAATGCTGGGTGCACCGCAGATGGGCAAATCGTTAGGTTTGACAGATACTGATTTGTGGAGGTTGACAATATTTTTGGATTGAGGCTCATACCTGTCAGCGTCTTTAAAAACAACAATTTTCATGCAAAAAAAAAAAAAAAATCAATAATATACAATAAAATTAAAGTATTTCGTGTTTCCCATATAATTTTTATCTTGGCAGAGTGGAATGGCCTCTGAAATTGATTTTAAACCATGGGGCATTAAGTTTCCACTGAAACCAGGATAATTATGTATTCATACATATTCATGAATTCTGGTCTGGCATTTGATCAAAATGTCGAATTACAATCAGTTCAGTGTACGGGCTGCCCATAGACATCCACTGTAGTCTATCAATTATACAATAAATATGCCATCACTCAGCCTGTATGCTCAGAGGTCATTGACTCAGGTGTATTGGAACCCTAAACCTCACTGGAAACTTTATATGTGAGCTCGACTTTGATAAGAAACATCTCATGAGCACCCATTGATAAAAAAAACACAGCCTGTTTTTTCTTTGAAGCCTGACTTTGACCTTCCATGTCTTGGCCAGTGTCCTACCTGCTCTTGCTGGGGGGAAGCTGTCGACTGGGCCTCCTCATGGATTGGCTGGGCTGGACCTTCATGGAGGCGCG
>OMLB01000188.1:25777-40777 GCA_900302555.1 Myripristis jacobus
CATGGAGGCGCGTGGCGAGGAGCGGGCAAAGTGCTCTGGTGCTGGAGGCTTCTTGGGAATCTTCTTGACCAACCGGCTCACCCACTTCTGCTGCTCCTCCTGGGACACGGCCAGCAGCAGCAGGTTCTTGGCCGTGGAGACGTCATAGTTGACTTGGAGAGAAGTGATGCTTTGAGTTACCATTTTTTTCAAACATAGACCTATAACACCAAGAAGTGATGAGGTGAAGCTTGGTGTCTTACCTCGGCAGGGGGCGATCACCTCCTCTTTCTTGTCCATGTGGTCCTTGTGGCACTTGATGTGGCAGCGCCGGCACTCCAGGGCGGGCGGTGGCTTGAACATGTTCCACAGCGGCTTGGTGCAGGCCTCACAGTTGGTAGGGAAGTGGTAGATGGTGGGGATAAACTCGTGGCCCTTGTGGCAGATGTAGCTGGACTTCTCTCCGATGGGCAGCGGCTCGACAGGGAACTCAGGCTCCTTCTTGCTCTCGCCCTCGTTGGCATAAAGAATCTATGGTGTGATTAAATTAGGAGGGGGTTAGGGTGTTCCTGTCATGTCTGCTTTCAGAAACTTACATTACATACATTTGTTGTGAAGACTTTTGTAATGAAGTTGAGGTTACATGGCAATTGGAATGTTCCATCTAAATGTCAACAGTAAAAAGGTTAGAAGAAATTTCATCCAAACTTCCCCATTTCCTTTCATCTTTTCTAATTTGATACATCATAATATGCATAACACAATATAATCATTGAACTCAATTATATTGTGTTCAATGATTCAACATCAAAGCTGTACAGAGAGTTACCTGGAATATCCTGGGAATATCTTTAGAGTCGGCTCGGTACACATCGGTTTGAGTGACAGGCCTTACATGGAAGAGTTTGCTGCAATGAAAGAAACAGGCTTGTCATGTGCACATATCATGTGAACACAACTAAGAACCATATCTATTATGTTGTTCTCTTGGAAGGGCTGTATTCATGTACTCTACTCACTCGATATCCAACACCATGTAGGGAATGGACTGTTCTTTGTCCTGTTCACTGTTGTAGAACAGAATCTTCTTGCTGCTCACCACAACGTACTGTGACGATGACAGAAAACAGAACATGAGGAGAAGTGTTTTTAATGGAGACATGGGGGTGTAAAGCATGGAATTGAAATGGTTTCATTTCTTTACCTTTTTTTCCCAGCCAAACTTCTTGGTGTTGTTTCTTACAGGAAGAGACAGCCATCCCTCGAGCCTTGTTTCTGACACAGTCAGATAGAGAGGAGGAGATGTATGCAAGATTCATTCATGTAAGATTCATATATAATGATATCTGTGTAATCTGTCAGCACAATACAATATAGATTTAATTTGACTTGCTAATAAAAGTGAAAGGGTAGTTCATTCAATTATCGTTTACTGAAGTGAAAAGCTGTTAAATTTTCAGATCACTGACTTCAGTGACTTGAGTATATTTTCAAATTGTGTGATACTGATAATAGCTCCAATACCAGGTCTAAAATCCATACTTTTAATTATGCAATAGAGTACATTTTCTGGGCAACATTTTCTTCATGACAATTCCAATGAAGAAGTGAAAAACTTGACTTCTTACTGAACATTTTGAGGCATTTTCACACCTCTCATTTGAACATTCTGATTGTAAATAAAAAGAAGATTAACTGTCATCTGTTACCAGTGATCATCAAGCAAGCAGCCATGTTTGTCACCACTGACTATGACACTGTCTACAACTTTCTGACAAACATTTATGTCAGGGTACAAAGATGGGTTTAATCTGCAAATGAGAGTGGGCGTAAGAGTTAAGGGGGTTTATATCTCTGGGGATTAATAGATATGTTTTTCAGATACCCAGCTCTTATTTCCATAAAACTTAACCACAGTTGGGCCATTACCTGTGTAGGCATCATCTGCATCAAACTCCGGTCCACTGCTGACGCTGGCAGAGTCCATGGATTGAACGCTGAGAGACTGCAGGAGGTTCCTCAGCTGCTCAATGTCGCTGTCCTTACTGTCCAGAGCCATCTGCAGCTCAATACGCATCTGGCTCTCATCCTCTATTTGCTACAAAACAAATTAACAGGAGAATATCTAGATTTTGCTAAACCAGGCTATCTGTCTCTCAACATGTTTATAAAAAAGACAAATGTATGTTTGGAAAGCAATTACATTCAAAAAGAAACTTCTTTTTTTACTGAAAGGACTTGTCTTTTTATATAATTGGTCTCATTCATCAGGTATATGGAAAAACAAGTATATTCAGGTGTTTGATGAATATGATTCCTGCCTTCAAGGAGCTGATCTATGGTGTAGTATGCAAACTTTAAATGGTGTTAAGTGGTCATGGACCTCATGCTATTAATCACTCTTTAGTCCTAGGTGCTAATGACAAAGTGGATGTTGGTAGTGATATAGTGGCTCTCTATTGTTAGATGCAGTAAAACTCCTTATCTAGCCACACCATATGTACATATAAAAAGTCAACTTCACTCATTATTGAGCACTTCCTGTTGTTGTAGGTCCAGGATGTTCTCCAGTTTTACCAAGTTGTATTTGAGAGTTTTAATGACAGTTTGAATAAAAAAATTCACAATTTCAAAACCTGAAAATGAAAACTGTAGACTTATCAGATTATATTCCTGACTGGTCTGATTCCCTCAGTAAAAAAAAAAAGTAGAACAAAAATGTAATAGCTACTAATGCTGAATTTAAGATTTAAATCACTAACTGGACTGAAAACAACTTAATGCCTTGAGATTAGAGAATATATTTAGACCATTTTTAAACTTTATCAGGCAAGACAGATGGACAGATTAAATGCAAGATGATTTTTTTTTAGTAGCTGACTGCACATCCAAAATAAGAGGAATCTGTGCCCTTGTGTCACCTCACTGTGAACAAGGTAAACCGAACTTTAGTTGTGTGATGGACAGTGGAGGGCGGGGCTGTGATACTGACTGCCTGCATGTCGTTGATCTCGCGCTGGTACTTGATGATGGTGCTGTTTAGCTTCTCCTTCTCCGACCTCAGCTCCAGCTGCAGCTTCCTGTTCTCTTTCTCCTTCCGCCGCATGTCCGCGTCGTTGCCACGGCGACTGCCTACACCACGCACTTCCTTCCTGTTCATGATCTCCGCCAGCTTATTGACGGCCTGTGGACGGACACAAGTGTTAAGTCAGCACAAGGACAGTCATGCCTCAGCTCTTTTTAGGACTCTCTAGTTGTAAGCAGCTTCTTAAGCAACTATTTGATTTTAAAGTGTTCTACTATTTTTCCTAGAAAATCTTGAGGATCGGACTATAGCTGCTTCCAAATGATCTAACAGATGTAAATGGTTTTATCTGCTTCTTAAACACTGCAAAAGGTTTTATCTACTTATTGCCTGATTACTGCCTGTGGACATTCCCCTTTGACTAATTTATCTGCTGTCTGATGTATTCTACACCTTTCAAATTTGCACCCAAAGGTCATTTATCATTATAAGTTTGAAATTAAAGTTTTCTGTCCTCCAACCTGACTGTAAAGGCAAATACAAGCACTATGTGATGAGCTTTTGAGATGTCACTTCATCATCTAAAGTCATCTAAAGTTGGAAAACACACACCTGGGTTTTTAGCGTCCTCTCCGACTGCAGCTGCTTCTCAAAGGTCTGCTTCATCTGGCTAATCTGCTGCTCCCAATCCTTGGACCTCTCTATTTCTGAAACCACAACACAAAATATGCAATGACAAATGCCCACAATGACGAGATCTTGCATGAGATTCTTAGTTTTTAGAGACAAAGGTGGCGGCGTTACCTTCTAGGATCTCCTTCAGTTTGTTGTTCAGCTCCTCCTTCTCATTGGCTAGATTGGCAACGTCGCTGGTCAGGGTGCGATTGGCTTCCTCCAGCTGAATACGACAAGAAATATTGTCACATTTACTAATATATGAGCAGTGATATGGGCAGGATTTAAAGGTCCACTGCAGATTGACACACACATTATTTCCACATAATATTTACCTCTTTTATATCTGACAGGACACACTTCCTTTCCACTGTTCCCTATCCACAAACATCCTGACAATCCAAGCTGGAAAGTATGTTGATATCTAAGCTGGCTGCTGCCTGTTTGATTTGTGTTTCCAACTGCACATGTGGTCATCATTTTCTGTCACCAGTGATGAAACAAGGACTCACATTAATCTAATTTGATGAACAGCTGTGGCGCTCATCACCTTGTCAGAACCAGCTACAGCATGGACATTTGTCATTTACCCAGCGGTCATTCAAACAGCTGGGGATGAGGTTTGGTGCGAGGGCACAAGGTGGAGGTTGATGTGACTCACTGAGCTGATGGTGATGTCCTTCTCGGCCAGCTCCTGGCGGTGGCGGGCCATCATCTCCTTCAGCTCCAGCTCCTTCATGATTTTCTCCTTCTCCAGGTCTGAATATTGCTCTTCAGCGATAGAGCGTGCCAGCTGCTCTGAGTCTGCCTTGGTCAGTGTGATCTCCAGCTGGGCCGCAAGGGAGTCCCTGACAAAAAAAAAGGCAAGCAATGAGAAAAAGAGTAAAAATGCTCCATTTTGAAATTATGTCATCTTTGTTTTCTTAATTTTTACAGGTTGATAAATTCCACTGAGCCATTCTTTTCAAAAATTTTAACCACCTCTCTTCCTGTAGCTCCTGTAGAGACTGCTGTATGTCTTTGTAAAGCTTGTTCCTCTCTTCACACTCTTCCTTCAGCTCACGGACTTGAGTCTTATACAGTGTCTGAAAAACACAGCAAACAGGTGAAATACTCCTTGCACAGGTAATATATTTATATGCAACATGATACAGCCCCTACATAAATCCACTTTGCTCTTTGCCTACCATAAAATTACACAGGAAATACAAAGGACTAAGTAAGGAAGTTTAATGAGAGCAAAAGATACACAAGAGGAAGACTAACAACAGAGACTGCTAGATGATAAAATTAATCCAAATCTAAACCAAAATGCTTTTCCTATGGAATAATGAACATAGCTCCTAGGCTCCTAAGTGCAATAAAATAACAGTAACAAACCAAAAATATATTGCAAGGGGAAATGCACTTCAGCTGCCATTAAGGCCTAATCAGCAAAACAGACAGAGCACAAGACCCTGTATGGATAACATTATCATTAAAATAGAAAATAAAGGCATGGATGTCCACTTAACAGTTCAGTACACACATCACCAATTGAGGCCAAAAGCAGAGATATGCTGCAGACCATTACAGTCCATGCACTCTGTAAAATCCTAAAACCATAATGTAATAAGCACAGACATCAACATATCCAATTACAGGGCAGAAAACAGACTCACAGAGAAATACTGTTCAGCTTCTAACTGGTCTTGGAGTTCCTTCATTTGCCCGTCTGAGTCTTGCCTTTCTCTGGAGACAAACATAAACAATTACTTTCCTCTGGTGTTTATCTTTCCAAGTATACACCTTCCTCACCCCCTTCATGTCAAAATAAAATACAAAAGAAATGGTAAAATTCCTCAACAAGAAAATTTGTTATGTTGTTAATGTGAAATAATTCAAATGAAACCAGCTGAACATTTCACAGAGAGCTGCAACGCAGGAGCAAAAAAGTGAGGAAAAAAAGGCAATCACTTCCTTGGATGATGCAAGCTTAGTCTACATGTACAAAGGGTACTGGCACAGAGCAACAGAAATACTGACTTGCGCAGCTCTTGGTTCTGTTTCTCCAGGCTCCGCTTAATGTCCAGCAGGTGATTGGTTTCCTGCTTGAGTTGTTTCTCGGAGGTTCGCAGGGCATTGAGCTGCTGGTTCTGGGCCTTCAGGTCGTTCTGAGTCAGGTTACGCTTCTGGGTCTCCTGCTCAATCTTCAGCGTCAAGTTTTTCACCTGAAAGACAGAAGAACAGACAAAATAAATGAAGATGTTTCAAGTATGTTTAGTTGTGCACAGTATTCCAAATATTGGTTTATTGAGCTTCTTCTCAGATGGGCCATTTATACACATCTTTAATTACCTGCTGAAAGATACACCTGAACCATCTGTACAATCTGGATTCTTGGCTTCACAAAGCGATTTCTTCAGAACTTTCTATGACTTGCTCATCAATATGCAGAAACCAAATATTTGACCTTTTGTTGATGACTGCCTTGAATGAATCACTATTGCAGTGCCATCTGCCATTTGAACAAGTTAAAAAAATAAATGTCTTTCTTGATAGCAACGTACCTTACAGTGAGAAGACCTGTTGTCACCAATAACTCTGAACAAGCTCAGTTTTGTGCAGTATCATGGGCAAACAACAAAATCTGATGTTAAATGGGATAACATGCTAATATGTACAAGATGTTTGCTTATGTCAGTGTAAGAGCTATGGATAATTGCTTGATGTTTAAAAACGTATAATCTTTTAAATCACTTTTTGGCTCTGTTCTTTTGTAATTCATGTCAGTTATGGACTCATGTCAGATTTTTTGCCAATTCTGGTGATATTTACATGGAAATTATAGTCTTTTTCACTTGACTATGACACACTATGACACACACACACACCTCCTCAGTGAGGTGGTCCTTGTGCTGGCGGAGCTCGTCCAGTTTCTGCAGGGCCTGTTTGTAGTCACAGTCCTGCATGCTGCTGTGCTTCTCCAGCTCCAGTATTCGGTTCTCCAGCCGCAGTTTTGCTGCCCGCTCCTCCGCCAGCTTCTGCTCCAGCTCTGGAGGGGTGTGGAAATGAGAAAAGACACTGTTACTTTATTCAAACTGACTCTTTTACATGATACCTAATGGGGAGCGGCAGTAAAGTAGATGGAAAGCAGATGTATTGGAAAAAGCACTGTGTCTCACTTCTTTTCAGGCAGAGTAGAGTGCTGTGTCAAGCTGAGGAGAAGTTCAGTGATCTAAACGAGGTCACATGAAGCCAACTTCCTTTTCACTGTCAGCTCAATATGTAGTTAAAGCAGTGTGGACTGGAATAAATTGGAGCACAGTGCTGATGGATGTCCATGACTACCTTACCCTTCATAGACTCTGACTTGGCCCCATCAATGGTTTCTGTGATCTTGCTCTTGTCAGCGAGCCGTGCTCTGGTGGCCTTATGGGAGGCCTCCTCCTGCTCCAGCCCCTGCTGCAGCATCTTTAGCTTATAGGTCAGATCAATCTCTTTGTTGCTCTTCTCCTGTGCAGAGAAAAGAAGGGCAAATGGTCAGGGAGTGTGGGGGCTAATTGGTATTTTGATTTGGATGAGGGTGACTCGAAGATTTCAACATTAGTTTTTTGTGAAACAGCTTAATTCAGACCTAAAGGAGAAATTTTCCAAGGAAAGAAAAATGCTATAGACAGTAAATCCTGAAAAGCCAAGATCTGGTGACCAATGGTATAAGAACCAACAGTTGACAGGAATTAATGATTAACTGAATTAATCAGTTATTTTATGCAGTCTGGCCTTATAATTTACCTTTACTTTTACAATTTTATAATTTACTTTTATAATTTACCTTCTCCAAATCAGTGAGTTTCTCCTGGAGCTGTCTCTTCTCAGTCTCAGCTTTGGACAGAGCCTGTCTCGCCTGTCGTACCTCCGCCTCCAGGCCGGAGATACGTCCTAAAAATCAAGAGAAAGGGTTGAGAGACAAACGCACAGAGGTACAGTTAGCAAGGAAACGTGTTTCAAGATAACTTACCAAGAAGCTGTGCACTCAACATACTAATAATTGTTCCACTTTCACTTTTTTCATTGAAGTAGACATGTAATGACATCTGATACAATCAGTTCCCTCTCAACATCTCAGCTCAGGAATGGTTTCTGATCTCTTTTCTTGATGGATGTGAGCCCTTATACAAACTGATCAGAGCGTCTCAAAGGCCAGCGAGACTGGGGTTGTAGAGGGCAGTTCCCAGGTGTGAGTGTGTACAACCGAGCATACACAGCAAACATTCCACAGTGACATTTCCAGCCCCTTATTTATCCAGGAAAAGTCAACTGAGAACCTGCTTTGCTTCACAGTCACACAGTTTAACACTTACAGCTACCAAATACAACTACAGTAATACTGTTGCCTACTGATGGCCTGTTTTCATGTGTTTACGTCTAAGCACTTACCCTAGATATTAAGAACCCTTTCTCTTATCATGGAGTACACCAATGAGTTCAGGTAAAAGCCATTATCTCTTTTTTATTCCCCTTATTAAATTTGTAATTATCACAGAGGGAGTTGATATCAGTCAGTCTATCAGACATGTTGTAATCAAATCACCAAAACACCATTTCATAGTGAAGTGCTTTTTATGACTACGTAATATTCAGCCTACAATGATGCAGCCATATACATAATCCAAAGTTTCACCATGACCGCCTTGTTTTTTTCCCCTTGTTGCACATGTACAGTTTCATTTTTAGTTGTCAAGCCTTCATTTCACATACTAATTTAACACTACTAATTGTAGGGTTTTATACAATTTCAGTTTTAAAAACTCTGTACATTTTCATATGTTAGTGTGTGTCCCTACTCGATTTGTAGTTTTAAGTATATTAGGACAATGTAGGAATATTTTTCCAAACTGTTTTGCGCAATTCCAAATTTAACAAGACATAGAAACAACCAAGTTCTTTTTCTACACATTTCTATATTGAAGAATGATGTAACAATTAAAAAAAATCAATAAGGCAAAGTGTTAAATGTAAGTGGCTTTCCTCCAGTGTGTCACCCACCCATTAAGTCACTGATGGTCTCGGAGCCCTGGCTGTGCTCCCTCCTCTCAGCCTCCAGCGCGGCCTGCAGACTGATGCACTCCTTCTCCAGGCTCAGCTTGCTGCGCTCCAGCAGGCAGCATTTGTCCTGCAGTTCTCGCCCGTTGGCCTCCAGCTGTTGCAGTTGCTTACTGCTCTCCGTCTGCGCTTTACGAAGCCTTGCCGCTGCCTCCGACTCAGCCCGCAGCAGCGCGTTGGCTTCTTCCAGCTGACAAAAAACATGAGAAGGCTTCAGACAGTTCTTGCATAACTAAGGACCTTGACAACCCATGTTCCTAAGTGCAACAGAGTGACTTGAACACATCACACTATGCTGTAGTCAAGCTGATCAATTTGTGAGTCTCAAATGGTACCAGTATTTCCATAATCCATTTCGCCACTATAAACTTGATAAAAAGAGCTAAATAGATCTGTTTTTTATTTATAATTTATATGATATGGAAAATCTTAGGTAAGAATCCTACATGATTTCTATTAGAACTTTTCCAAATCATTTGAAGAAAATCAGGGAAAAACAGAAACACAGCAGAGTTGGTTAAGTCTTTTGTTTGAAGATCAGTTATCAGTTTGACTTTGTTTATTCATTACTGCCCAACCCATTTTTTAAGAGTCATAATGGCTTAATGCATGATGTAGTAGCATTAGTGTCGGCAAACAGTGAAATATCTAAAGATTACAGCGTAGATTATGGTTTCATTCCAAGAGACAATCTCTTAAAGTGGAAAAAAATATATATAAAATGCTTTCTCATTACTCAAAAAAAAAATAAAAATAAAAATAAAAATCAAACCACAACTTCTAAATGCTGATATTTTGTTAGTAAAGGCTAATAATATCCATCATGTTCACATGGTGTCAAATTTTCAAATGGCAGGGATCTCATTTGTAATGACAGAGTCTCTGACCTGTCTCTGCAAATGAATGTTCTTCTCATTGGAAATATGCGAGTTCTGGTTTCTTCTCTTCAGGTCGTCGAGTTGGTCTCGTAGGCCGTTGACTGCACAACACAGAAGGGCACAGATGAAGAGAAGGGTCTGTTAATTTAGTCAAGCCTCAGTGGGAATTTTCTTCCAATTTGAAGACAGAGGAACATTTACAGCACAAATGTTTACTTATGTTCTCTAGAACAAAAAACTCACAAAGGAATACTTCCCAAACCTCCCACAGGTAAGCAGAAGAAAATAAATCTAGATGTATGGCGATGTACACTGTGTAGTGTACATCGCATACAAACACGGTGTAGTTTAATAAAAAAAAAAAAAAAAACCACAATAAAATATAATGACCAACTGGTATGTGGCAGCAGGAAAAGGGTTAAGTTAAGCTTCTGTTTTGATCGCACACAGCTGCATTTAGTTGTAAAAATCTGGTATTTTTCGTCTATCCTCGTTGTTTATATATATATAAGTGTAGTATAAATTACATAACAGACTAATAGCACAAGACAATGCATTGCCTCATAATGCAAAAAAAAAAAAAAAAAGACGAGTAGGCTTGTGAGGTTATGCCTCTAGTAAGCAGGCTGGTGCACTGCTTGAAAACCTACTAAGATGGGAATTGTTAGTTGAATATGCTCTACTGTTACTGTTTTCAGCCAGTAGGTGGCAGTAATGGCTACTTTATTAGAGGCTGTTGACTCACATCAAAACTCTTCCAGTCCCAATTAAAAGCCAGACAAGAAGGCTTTGGTGAGCAAGCAATTATTCAGGAGGTTATCGTTTCATTTTTCAATTCGTATGAATTGCATGAATGTTTATTTTTCTTCAACAGCAGAGTCATTTCCCACCAAAAAACAATTAAAAAAGGACTGTGCCAGCACATGTCTAAGGGACCAGCTTTCACAAAATCTCCTACAAGCACTGATTTCCATTGCTTTAATTTTGACAGCTTTTTTAAAACGTCTGTGCGTCATGAAAACATCTCATTATGCAACAGGGTAATTAATCTTCTGTGTAACATTTGTACATGCCATCTGCTGTTTTGAATATAGCCTGACCGTCGTCATTTGATCACTCAAATCCCCATACACAAGAAAGGTCTCAATCAGTATTTCAGTATTTCAGTACCTTCCAAGACGTTTTGATGACTTCTGATTGATAGATAGCAAAATGATGCAGTGCCAAATGTTGACTTTTGATAGCCAACCCTATCTACAGTATCTGTGAGTGTTAGAGTCCATGCATGTCCTGTGTCACCTTCGTTCTCCAGGCAGCGTTTCCTGTCGGCTTCGCTCTCAGCCTTGCGGTGACTCTCCAGGCTCTTGTGCTGCAGCAGGGCCTTTTCTCTCTCCAGCTGTCTCAGACTCGACTCCAGACTCTTTCTGCTGCTCACCTACAATTAATCATTAGATTATCTGCTTGAAAAGTCCTATAAGGCTGGGTTCATGTTACTATGATTACATACTTAGCTTCATGAGAATTGATTTTGGTGAATACAGTTGGGAACTAACACAATCTGGACAGCCTAACATAATTATTCAAGTTCAGTTAGACTCACAACTGAAGTCCTCCACTGGACATGAAACGGTGGCAGTCAGATATGTTCAAAAATGGATTACGGTTTATTATTTTAATATCGTGTTAAAGAAATTCATACAATTTGTGTTGAAGGGTGTGAACAGAAAATATGTGTATGAAAACTGAATAAAGGAGACTAACTAAAATGATGGCTGTGGGGAGATTGAGCTGCTACAGCAGCACACAGCAGCAGTATACACAAAGAAAGACAGATGTGATCTCTACCAGTAGCAGGTGTCTGTGATGTGGATTTTTCTCTGTGATTTGCCTACCTCCTCTTCAAGTTCTTTGGAGATCTTCTCTAGACGATTAGCTGCACCTCTGCAGAAATGACAATGGAATACAATAATGATAATTTGAACAATAGAAGTCACATGCCAACTCAGCTCAAGAACATGCAATATTTGGAGCAAAAGATGCTGTACAGATGTTATTTTTCTATGCCTCTAATACCTGTATTTGTGCTCCAGATCATCTTTGGACTGCAACTCATTATTTAGCTGCACCTCTAGCTGGCGAAGTTTCTTCTGCAATGCCGCTGACTGGAAGGGAAAAGGAACCATCAATCACACATGTCCTGGTGGCTTAGCTGGCTAAAGCACAAATCATGTACTGAAGTTCAAATCAGGCTCACTGCCTTTGTTCTCCACGATGACCAAAAATATTACAACCTAACAACAGTATGGTATTTTCCTATTATCATTCAACAACAATGCTGCACTGAGTAACAGCCAATGCGAGAGATTGAAGAGGATATATTACACCACACATCAAATTCTTAATCCACTCTGTCCAAATAAAAACACAGCAAGGCGACAGGCAGAAGTGGACCTTAAGCTGTTTTACTCTGCTCCAAAACGGAGGTTAAATAATGAATGGAAGCCACTGAGTAAGTAATAATAGTCAGTGAGATTGAGCATTTCCCCTCTGATAAGCTTTTAGTCACTTAAACTGAAAGCTGCTTAGGTCTAGTTTAGCTTGGCTAAGACCACAAAAGTCCTACCAAAGGCTGACCCTAAGTCATAGGATCAGTGTAAGAAATTCTCTTTTGTGTCACTGATATTCAGTTCATGATCCTTAACGCATTGTTATTCAATCAGAATGACTGCAATGGCAACAAGCCTGTTTTGAGTGCTCATCTGAGATTATATCCCCCTTACTTATTTCCTTGTTGAAGCTTAGGATCAATGTCTGGGTACTGCACTAACACATTCTGCATGTAGCAAACAAACAAACATACAAACACACAAACAAGTATGCAGTGGTTAAAAAATAACAGTACTTACCTCTCCTTTTGAATTCTCGTGGACAACCGAGGAATTGTTGGAAGAGCTTAATAACCTGGAAAGTGAGCAATCGATGTTAATATCTATTAACTTAAAAAAGGGACCATATACCTCCATTCCTTAAATTGTAAAATGTGTTACCGTATGTGTAATATTTACAAATCTATATGCTGTGTGGTTTCGATCTACAGCAAATGTAAATTCAGGTTAAATTAGATGATTATTTGAAAACTAAATTATGTCTGAGGAATTAATTTATTGTCACAGCAGAGTGAGTGAGACACTATGAGAGTGTAAGAGAGTACTGATGATAATACAAATAATTAAAATAATCAGGTATACAGAAATCCATACAACAAATAAATATTTGAAGATCCAATATTTTTGTTGACAGTTTTGCAGGATTGAAAGAGATGTGAATTACTGTGCATTACTGGATATGCACATTATCTGTGTACATAGTGGAAAAACGTACAAAGTAATGTGTTTAAGCCAGCAAAAGTGCATTAAAAGCTACTCACCAAAAAGTATAGAGCATGCAGGTGTGTATTAAATGTGTATGTATAGTCTCAACAATCAGCAGAAACAGAGATAAACAGATAGCTTACTGGTCCTCTTTGAAGTAGGTGAAGCCGACAAAGGGCAACTGATTTCCAACAAAGGCCTTAGGCATGGGGAAAGTTTCCACATCGCCCTTGTCCTCCTCTATCTCATCAAAGTTACTGGTGTCTATGTCACTGCTCAGCTCTGGGACAACAGGGGCAACCGCTGAGGACAAGGAAGACAGAGGGTGAGGACAGGGTGAGACAGATGACAGAAATGGGAGAGAATGTGAATTGTTAGAAAGGAGGCATCGCGCGGAAAGCCACTTTCACTTTTAATTTGTTCAATAAATGAATTTAAAATAGGCATTGTGTAGGGTCAGCTGAAATCGCTCCCCCCTGTTGAATTTGGTGACACTAACTGCCTCTGATGGTGCTGAAGGTCCACTGGTCATTCTTGAAGAAAGGGTGTCGCTTGATTTCTTCCACACCATTCCGGCCCAATCGCACCTCCCTCAAAACAAAAAGACTAAATGAGTGGTAGAGCAACGGCTACAGTTACCTTTTGTCTGCTTATCTTCAGGTTGGAACTGGTTAAAATGGCACCACTTTATTATTCTTTTACAATGTGCAATTTGTAGTGTTTAAAGCTGCAGTAGGCACGATTTGCAAGTTAAAATGCATATGCCTTATCAAAATGAGCAAAGTGGAGCTGAAAAAAATAAGGGCATTGTATCCACTTACTTAAAATCCCAAAGATTTGCCCTATTTTTTCTGAATGAAACTGGTGTTTAGGGTTAGGGTATCAACATTTGTTGGTAATCTTCTTGGTGATTTCTAAGTGAGTGCTGAGTTTTGATCAGATAGATGGTCACAGTTAGCTCGCTGTACCTATCAGTAAGGAAGGCACAGATAATATTCTTGGCATCTTTGGAGATCTCCACATCATCTGGGAAGTTGAGGGAGTTCTTATGGTCCATGATCTTGCTGTAGGTTCCCACCAGAGAGTCAGCGTAGAACGGAGTGTCACCTAACAAAGATTACAGTATTAAGGTTAGCTGTAATATATACTCCAACAGAAACAGGAGTGAACGGCTGCTTTCTCTAATGACATGATTCTAAAAAGCTATTTATAGTATAGGTGAAGAAATAGCATATGGTATGGTACAATAGCGACACAAAATCATACTAGGGAGCATTTAAGGAAAATATTGATTTTTCCAATCATGTCCTGTGGAGTTCTTGTGACCACAAGAAATGTTCACTGACCAACCAGCATCTCGAAGATGAAAACCCCCACGGACCACCAGTCACACTCTCTGCCGTAATACCCATCTCCTCCCTGGGATTTCAACACCTCAGGAGAGATGTAGTCTGGAGTGCCGACTGCTGTATCACAGTGCACCATACCAGTCTGAAACAGAAACCCACAACAATGGCCTTCAGAGGAACAACCTTACAAGTCAGTTCTGACAGTGCAGTCTCATATCTGGCATCCTTTTCAGAGATTTTCTGGAACGGCTGTTTTTTTTACTCTGCGCCCACAGACACTTTATAAATACTAGCATTAACTGAGTGTTTGCTAAGCGTGTCATTCATGCTGGCAAGGACCAAAATTTCCTTTGTGGCCGAATCTGCTTCTAGTTTCTAACCAACGAGTGGCGAATAGCATAATAGACAGCTGCACAATGATCAAGCCAATTCAAAAGTCTGCCCTGGAATTAAATGAAAGACAAAGATTTGGTTGTGCTATGTTTGCCAAAAGTATAGAGATGTGTTAATGCTACTCTATTTTTTTGTAGTAAAACCACAGCCTCAACCAGTTTGTGCTGATAATATGAAAAAGAGGCTCAAATGACATGCAATTTGTCTCCATAACAACATCAGATGGTCTGTTGAGCATTAGTGAC
>OMLB01000193.1:5037-15699 GCA_900302555.1 Myripristis jacobus
CCGTCCTGATAGATTCACAACACATGTTCCCCTGGCACTGTCAGCACGCGCTCACACACACTCACACAGAGACACACACAGACACTTACACACATAACACACCCTCATTCATTATCTTCCCCCCTGGCTTAGATAGGCCCAATCCTATCACAGTCTGCCCCAAAGGCCAGCAGAGGTGAGACCGGGCAGACATCCCCCTCCCCATTACCCTCCTTTGAGTGAGCCCATCCCTGTGTGACCCCATAGGCACGGGCTAATCCATCAGGAGGGAGGGCAGGAGGGAGGGGGGGATAGTTTGGCCAGGGTTGCGAAGGGTGTTGTGTCTGCGGTCAGAGTGTATCGCTGCCAGTTCACAGCTCGTGTCATCGCTGGGGTTTCTCCGTGCCCAGCAGATTATTGCTGGATGGTACCGAGGTTTTCCCCAACCCTTGATCTGAAACAGCCCAGGCTGCAGACGCACCACCGGTTCACATGAGATGTCAGGTCGATATTGATGATCACCTCTGCCGAAAAGGTGAAACCTCCACCGGGATGTTATGTGATCACCCCCGTCAGCCCGTCTGTCAGCAGGCTCGCTCAAAGACGACTGAACAATTTGCATAAAAGTTGGTGAGAAGTTCGGTCAAGGGCCAGAGAGACGTGATTAACTTAGAGAGCTTTCTCTGTCTTTGTCGGATCTTCCACCTTCCAAGTTGGAGCCTCCCACCTCTGTGCTGAATTGATTACACTGCAACCAACATGGACGGCCACAAGAAAATAGAAAAACATTGATCCATTGAGAGCAAATGAGCCACTAACGAGAGTCAGTGATGAGCTAACTACAGCAAGTCATCCTTCACTGCTAGTGCAAGGTCCGCTCATTAAATTAAAACAATACACTGCTATACCATCATAAAATAAAGACTACAGAGATTGTTAGATTGAAGTTGAACATGTTTTCAAATTGAAATCCAGCCAGAGAAAAAGGGTGCCTCTCTAAATGCGTTCTTGACTGTACATATGTTCTTTTGATCTGCGTTTGTTTATCGTGTTGTTCATTCTGTTGTGACATCAGATATGGGTATTTTTCACAAACTCAGAGCTTTCAGACCCTCTCTGTAATTCCAACACAGAGTTCCAATTTAAATGGTGTTCTTTTGTACTTTTCCATGCAGGAAGTTGGATTTATCTTAGTTTCGAGTCACTGACCAGCTTTTTGCAAAAGGGGGCGTGGCCAATGACAGCGGAATTGCCAGAAGTGGGTGTGGCTTAGCACAGGGGGGTTGAAAATAGTCCAATTTAAAGATAATAAAGATTGGCCATCTGCAGTTTCAATCCAAAAAATATCAGTAGTGGTATCGGCCTTCAAAAACACATTTTGGTTAAATTTAAACATCTCTGGTCTTGTTCTCATTAGCCTGAAAAATCCCCAGGCAACACTTACGCTGCCTTGAAATTCCCATCCGGTACTTTCTGTGTGAACAACTGTAGGCCATGATGTGGTTTATATGAATTCTTAAAGATAAAACCAACTCCAAATCTATGTCATCTTAACACTAGAGAATGTCAGCATTAAAACGTATGCTGCCAGTTATTATATATGCAAA
Source organism: Myripristis jacobus (assembly GCA_900302555.1). Taxonomy (NCBI): domain Eukaryota; kingdom Metazoa; phylum Chordata; class Actinopteri; order Holocentriformes; family Holocentridae; genus Myripristis; species Myripristis jacobus. The sequence continues at coordinate 6,624 of OMLB01000193.1, forward strand.
ACAAAAGAGAGATGCAGGATTTAAGCACTTGATTTAACTCCAAATATAGATAATTAGAGAAAGAGTGAGTGTCTTCAGTGTGCTCTTAAATGTGCAGAAAAATAATAATAATAAAATATGCATATATCCAAAGACCATTAATGGATGTTTTATGATATGTTTGTCAGTAAAAGAAAATGTAAGTCTTGTGAGGAGTCTTATCAAGCAATAATTTTTTAATGTCATACACATTCACAAGATGGAAAGCTGGGATACTAAACCATGACCAAAGTTAGTGCCGTTTCCTTTTTTTTTTTTTTTTTAAGGTGTAATATGTAGTTTGAAGGCACAGATGTTGCTCTGTGAAGTCGTAATATGTTATGATAATATGCAGCTCTCATGTCCAGTGTACTTTACGTTAAGTGGTAAGCTGCGAGGAGTGAACCCTTGTGATTTGTTTTGCTTCCCCGGCAGAGCCTGCCAATTGGATGATCATCTGTGTATGGGTGTCAGCAAAAAGCAAATGCAAGTCTTATGAGGATGATTCACATAATATGATGATTCCATAATGTCTTTAGTCTATTATGTGATCACAAGATGAAACGCCGGGCCATATCAGCAGTTCATATGGACCATTTCCACACATGACGCTGTGTCTGAATATGATATCTGTTAAAAGCCACATCAATAAGATGTGTTAATATGATCCACTCTGCAGTCACAGTCTATGCATTATCTGGACCCCGTTTTTTGTCGATAGCACAGCTCGCGATTCTCCCCTGATAGTGTTTGCTATAAAAGAGCATAGGAAGCGTAAGACTCCCATATCGATATTGGGGGAAAAAAATAGATACTCGAATGAAGTTGTTCAAATTTCACATTGACTTTTTCTGCATGTAGCCATGGGAATGATAGTGACTTAACTAGCCCCATCCCAAAGCAGAAGTAGATCCAGTATCAGTGCTTTTAGTCCATATGGCTAGTCTCCATATAATCAATGCGGTTTGACATTCAGAAGCAATTAGCCGGGAATATTTGGAATATGAACATACTCATCTGTGGATTTGTGGTAACTTCAGCTGTTGGTAGAGCCACACTTCTGTGAACTTTACTTCTGTTTCCAGATCAGAAAGAAAAACACCGCAAAATGTGATAGACCACAAGCTCCACTGGTGTAGGGATGCACATGTGCATACCGACAGTACGGCTTTGACCAGTTTGGGGGGTTTTTTTGTTTTGTTTTTTTTTTAGATTGAAGGTGCCGATAGCCGATTCTATGTACCGATATTTTGTTTGTTTAGATTTTAACATTTATATGCCAAAATATTCCACAACTTGATTGGATTTAGTGTTGCTGGCATGCTGCTGAAGTGAAGGCAGTGTGAGGCAGGTTTAAAGGTTTAACTGAACCCATTGAAGCTGTTGAATAAAATTCTCTATCAATTAAGTTGTCAACATCAAATGTCCAGCTTTAATTGAAAGCCCAGCACCAACCTGTAATATCAGCCAACCTGTACATCAGTCAGGCCTAAGTGACACCCATACAAATTTGCACCAGTGTCCCTTTGACATTTTGTCCCCAGTACAGCTGAAAAAGGCAGTTTCATCGTCATGGTGTCATTTCACAAAGTGAGGAAGGAGAGCATGGAGCCAAAACAGTTTTACATACACCCCTTTATGAAGACGAGACATTCCCATTGGATAAAATATTGTTGTGTTTGGTACAAGGGGAAGACTCTCTGTGTAATAATACAGCAAAGTGCCATGTGAGATTTTTAGTAGGTCCTTTTTTGAAATACCATCTCTGAAATGCCCATGGTACTAATGTTTGGCCAAGGTTGGCTGAACTAAATAAACTCTAAATAAACTTCTAAACTTGAACCAGTGTGGATTGTTGGACGCTGATAGCAATACTTTTGTTGGCTGATATTTTATGCTGTATGTTCAAATTTGACCATTTCATGCAAAGTATTTTTTTTTTTAACATTGCATGGATCCAAAGAGCACCTGTACAGACAATTGAAGACCTGGTGGCATTTTCCTCTTTTGTTCTTAGTTCACGTTGAGTATTTGCGGCAAACACTTGATGCATCAATATTTAAATGAATCACATGATGACAACAGTTTGAGAAAACGTCAACAAATGGTGTGCAAACAAGATATGCAGATGTATTTCAGTTTTGTACAAGCATTTCCCAGACATCTAAACATTAAATCTTAATTATATATTCTTAAATAAGGACCTGTCAGCTGAGTAATAAAAAAGAGTTAGTTTTTTTTTTTTTTTTAGAAATGAAGAACAGTTTGTGGTCGCAGGCTCACATTTAAACTCTGCTGTAGGTTTTTCCATCTATCTGTTCATTCTAAGAGGCATCATTGGGGATGTACTTTGGTTTCACTGCCGCCATCACAGGATCCAATCAGTGTCCCTGCCTTATAAAGCTTTTAGGACAAAGCTATGAGAGTCAGCTGGATGTGGGATCAGCATTAAATAAGGGAATGGATCCCAGCAGGATGTGGGAGTGGGTGGGTTTGACAGATAGAGGGTGAGTGGTGGCGTCAACGCTTGATGCTGATCTGCCATCGAAAGCTGCTGCCAGACCTTGCTGTCCAACACACACTCTCTGAGAGTGTATCGCTTTGCACATATAGCCTAAAGATTTGACTGTGGTTATTGGACTGTACAGACGAGCATGCATGTGTGTGAGTGTATGTGTGTGCATGTGTGTGTGTGTATGTGAGAACTGGAGAGCCCCTGAGTGCTCTTTGTGCTAATAAAACAGCAGCTCTATGGGACACTGGACACCCCTGATCAAACTCCATCACATTACTGAAATATTACACCTCCCCAAGCCAAGAGCCTGCGCCCAGCTGATGCATCTACATGTCAAAGGTGTGTGCGGGTGCATACATTATTGTGTGCGTCTTCACATGTGTGTGTGTGCTGTGAACAGTCCTATGTGTGTTTACCCACGGTGTTGTCAGTGGCTTGACAGTCCCTTCACAATACACTGTCTCTGTCTGGTCTCTAAGTGCTGGCGTTCCTATCGATCCTGGCCACCCGACACCCTGCAGGGAGGATATTGTAATATATGAAAGCTTGATATCTCTTACTTTGCCACACCATCGCATAACATAGCCATACACTGCCCAATGAAGGTGTTCGATGGTCAGTCGTGACTGTAAAATAAAGGAAATCAGGGTAAGCTATTTGCAAGTTCTGATTATATTGTTAGTGAGTGTGGACTTTTGGCAGAATTAGATTATTGGTGTGTACATGGACTCAGGAAGTGCTTTACACAATCAAAAGGGGGGTGGGGGGGTGAAAAGGAATATTTACATTACAGTTTTTTACATGCGAAATAGGTGAATTAGTTCATTGACGAGTATATTAGACATCAAAAGGACAAATAAATAGAACATTACATAATGAAGAAGGGTGAAACAAGTAAAACGATTAACAGTAGTAAAACTGGACAAAGAAAAGAAGTAACCAGTTTGACAGTAGTCAGGTAATATAATCAGGTAGTAAAGTTATCCCAGTAAAAAGTACAAATGAAACCGACAATCCAAACACTGCCTAGGAGAGTAAAAACAACTTTATGTACAAGCTTGTGTACGAGCCATACTGTAGAAGTGAGTTTTGAGCAGGCCTTTTATGCACAAATTGTGTCATATTGATCATATTGTAGGTGAACGCCATTGACTGGCAGACATCCCGTTGTTATTAAAAGGTCAGGATCTGTGAGTACAAACCCTGGCTGATAATTTCTTTTTAAGCCCAGTAGATCCACTGGTCTAAACTGAATGTGCTGCTTGCAGGAGTAATAAATGCAGGGTCAGTACACAGTTTTAAATGAAAAACATAAGTTTGGACTTGAGTCGTCGACTTTGGACTCCATGCAGAGGTACTTAGAGAGAGGAAGTGCTGTCTGTCATGTGCAGTCAGTGGCCAAAGTTTTGGGACAGTGAGCTAAAGTGAAACTTTGTCACTCATTCACAGCCTAATGTGGGTTTAACATGAAAAGATGAATAAAAGACAAATACACTGCTGACTTCAGGGGTCATGTGCAGGGGTCTTAAGCTTTAAGGCCAGACTGTATGTTAATTATAACCATTTGGTGCTTGTATGCATTAAAACTTGTGTTGGTAGCTTTTTTTGTTCATAATTTTGACAAACTACCATTATACACAGAGGGTGAGTTCCAGAGTAAATGCACTCCGGCCCTGAGGTTGTAGTCTCATTTGTTAAAATCCAGTCGAGACATATCAAGCAACGAATCACACCAAGCAAACGTTGTGATCTCAGTCCAGTCACGTCTTGTGCCGAGCCAAACTTAGCTACAGTAATTTAGCGTAGCTTACTGTAGCTGCAGTTCACCAGGTCACACTTCCTCAGTGTGTTGGCATCGGAGCCACACTCACCAGCGCTCACCAAGGTGGGACCTACACAAACTCTAAGCTTTGGTTTTCTGTGCTACACCAGCACTGCTTGTCTGCTTGCTGGTAGAGCGCGTACTACACGTCAAGTCCTTACCACAGCGGCCTGGGTTCAAATCCAAGCCTAGACCTGCATGTCATCCCCTCTCTCTCTCCCCTGCCTTTCCCGTCTCTCTCTACTGCAACTATCAAATAAAGCAGAAATGCCAGAAAACTTAAAAAAGAAACATGTTTAATATTTTTATGAAGCTTCTGTACCCTGGCCAGAATAAAATTTCAGGGGAAAACACTGAGTACCTGCTAGATTTTCTTTTCTTTTTCTTTTTCTTTTTTTTACCTCCACCAAAGCAATTGGATACAGGTTGTGTTTTTGCCCCGTTTGGTCTGTTTGTTTGTTTAGCAGGATATCTCAGAAAGTTAAGACTAAATTTGCAGAAAACTTTGTGGAAAGGCTATTCACGGGCCAAGAAAGAGCTGATTAACTTTTCATGCTGATTGGTCCAAAGGACGCATTGCAGTTCGCATTGTTGATATCAAAAAGACACGCAGTTTAATTTCAAACGGATTTGCATAACATGGTGAAATTTAGTGGAAAGTTTCGTCATGGGGCAAGGTAGAGCTGATTACCCCCAGTTGGCCAAAATGGGGTGTGGCAGTGGGCAGCAACAGAAATATTCCCTAAACCACACACATACAACTGTTAAATGTTTGAATTTATTAAACAAAAAACATTACCTTCTAGTAAAAGCAAGAGAAGTTTGAACCTACAAATCTTGAGAATTGCATGGCGTTGGTGGAGGTGTGACCTCTGGTGAGTGCCATCTTTCTAGTTTTTGTCATGAAAATGTTTAAATATAAACCGATGTTACACCAGCTTCAATCACAAATACATGAATTAAATATTATCAGCCATCAAAGGCCCTTATCAGACAACCCGTAGTCAAAATATGCTTGACTTGTGACTCGGAGAATTACTCTCTTCTCCTCCAGCATTTTTCAAAGCAGTCATTTACAGTAGAGTAGCCATTGTCACGGCTCTTGACCCTTACACAAGCACCCTGACTAGCGGCTGCCATAATGAAATACTTTCTCAGATCTGTATGTGTGTGTATGGATGTACTTGTGTTTGTACATCAGAGAGCAGGGAGTGGGAGCAGGGTGGTTTATGGGAGGTGCGGAGATTTAAAGCTCCTCTCCCAGTGCCTCCTCCAGGGTCAGGGCCCCCCCAACCCTACCCCCTACCCCCTTTCCCCTGCTTTGATCTCTCATTAGGGGGCAACCAAAACACACAGGCCACATCAACTAGCACTACATCACCAACATGGGAAGACAGAGTGAGCGAGAGAGAGAGAGAGAGAGAGAGAGAGGAAGCATGCCATCCCTAAAGCTCGAACAGAACAATGTAATGAGTCACCATGAAAGCAGAGGGGACAGAGGGGAAAAGAAAAAGGCTTGTGATGGAGACAGATAAATAAGAAGGACAGGGCGGAACACAGAAATGAGACTTGGAAAGAAGTCCTGTCATGCCATCGTGAAAATGCTGCGGCACGCAGGGTAACAGGCACGACTGCAAGGAACAGCACTAAAACTGCGGAAAACAAAGTGCAGACACAAGGGCTGAGGGAGAGATGCAGATGCAAAGGCAGAGGAGAGACAGATGTACAGGCTCGGGTTAGACCGATATACAAGGTGTCCATAAAGTCTCTACAATTTAACAAATTTATTACAAAAGCAAATGAATTGACAAATCTGTGGAAATTATTACAAAATGAGGAGTAGATATTGAAGGTTTTTTTTTTGCCTCATTTAATAAACCTCTATATGGGGAACATTAGTTGCCCGAAGCACATCAAGACGGTACTCGACTGTAGCAGAGCCTCATCATTGGTGGCAATGGCATCAGTGATCTTTTGCTTCAGGTCGTTGATGTCCACTGTGATTAAAAACTCTGATAACCACTGAGTATATAGAACAAATCTGATTAACATATCTCATCAATTGCTTTTGTAATAGATTTTTTAAATTGTAAAGAGACTTTGTGGACACCTTGTAGAAGCTTGCCCGTACTTTGGATAGACCCTTTAATAAAAAACTGGATGTTGCCCAGTTTATGTCACCTCAGTTGTAATGGATATGATACTATTTGTCTGATTCTATACAATAATATACAATTTTCTTTACATGTGTTTGTTTGTTTGTTTTATTTATTGTTTTATCTATCTGTCTATCTGTCTGTGTCTATTTAAAACCCTTTCTGTTCAAGCCCCAGTGCACACAGAGGGAGAAAACAACAACAGCATCAACAGAGAGCCAAAAACAAAGATTATCACTCTTTACCAGAGGGTGTGAGTGGTGAGATTTTGTTGTGAACCAATAATGATCCAGCTTTGTGTCCCAATCCCACCCAGCGCAATGAGGCGCTGAGATCCGTCCCGTCATCACAACACACAGGCCATAAACACGACTGCAGACGGCTGCGATTATCCTTGGTTTGTCAGAGCCGCAAAATAATAATAGTAGCATCGAAGGGAAATTAAACAAGAATGCACTGTGTCATTGTGTCAGTGTTAACTATGTGTCTGAAACTTTACAGGTAGCTGTTATTGGTGATCCTGTTTTATATTTCATTGTTATATTTCCATGCCACAGGAAATACAGTTGTCAATATATAACACATTTTCTCTTGTTTTTCTTGTATATAAGCATTGTCAGCAATATGAACATTTGTGTGTACTGTGGTTCAGTAAACCCTGACCACTTCAGCACCCCAGCACTTAATATCCACAAAATATAGCACAGTTTAACCCTTTGAATCCCGAGCAAATTCACTTGTTAAAGATGAAGAGCAAATTAGCAAGAAATTAGTAAAAATGTACATGAAATTGATCAGAATATGAATCCCCCAAAAAGGAAAAAATGTACTAAGTAAATAAATAAAATATCAGAGAAACCAAAAAAAACGAGAATTAGCAATTTAAACAAGAAAACTACTTATAATAACTACAAGTATCAATTTGAATTTAAATTACAAGAAAATTACCATTAGCTGAGCACAAACTTCCCCCCAAAAAATCACAAATAGAAATAAATAAAGTGAATTTTCTCAAGAGGGTGACATAAAAACCTCTCTGGGTTTGAAAGGCCTAAAGTTTATTATTGCTTTTGAACATTAAAAATTTAGAGGAGTTGTTTAATCGTGGCTTTAAACTTTAAACAAATAGACTTTGAATTAAACTTTTGGGTCGTAGCTCTCCGCCAGCAGAAAACTAGTTTCCCACCACTAAACAGTAAACATCCAGGCTTTTTTCTCAGTCAAGTTGGCATCTTGGCGTTGGAGTTGCAAAATACAACTTTCATCGACGTTGTGCAACACTTCTCGTCCAATCACAGTCATGCTAATAATGGGACACATGAGATCATGCATTATCGGGCTGACGTCACGGCTACAGATGAAGTCACATGTACAAGCAGTCACACTTGAAAACAAGAAAAGTGAAAAATCACAACGGTAACGCTCTGATTGGTTATGCTGTGAAAGTGAACCCCCTGTGAGTGTTTCTGCGGAGACGTTCGGGGACATTTTGGATTCCCGGCGGCGCCAGAGGAGGTTAGGCGGGTTAAGAATCTTAGCGGGCCAGCTAAAGCCTTTTGGAGCGGGTCCTTATTAATCTCTCCCACACCCCCACCAAGACATTAGCGCCAGGTTTAGGCCGATTTACCTCGCCTAATAACGCCCCGCCAGATCCGTCAAATCACACTCGCACATACAAACATACACACACACACACACACACACATGCAGAATGCACACACACCAAGCCATTTTTTCATCTGCAGACAGAGACTGGAGTGGCGTTTCCATCCAGCTCCTCCTCTTCCTCCTGTTTTTTTGTGTGTTTTTTGTGTTTTTGCCTCTCTGTTTACCACCATACACTCCTAGCAGGGAGTGATATTCCTTCCTTCCTTCCTTCTTTCCTTCCTTCCTTCCTTCCTTCATCATTCCTTCTGCCATTTGTCTCCTCCTTCCAATATGTAAGACAATCACCCCATCTTCCTCTACTTTCAATCCTTCCATTTCTCCTTCTTTCCATCCATTCTTCATTTGTGTGAACCTGCCCTCATTTGTTCATATCCTCATAATTTTTTTCCTCCTTCTTCTCTGCCTAACTTCCTTCCTTTTTTACCTTCCTTTCCTTACTATGTGAGAGTCATCCTTCTTTCCTTGCTTCCTTTGGATGAAACTGCCCTGTTTCCTTTTTTTTGTTGTTGCATCTTTCCTTAATTATTCCTTCATCTTTTATTTTTCCTTCCTTTCCTCCTTCCATTTTCCCATTCTTCCCCTCTGTCATCAGCTGTCTTTCCTTCCAGTCTTCCTCTCCTTCCTTATTTCCGCTCTGTCTTTGGAAGAAGAAGTCTGTGTTTTTGCAATATCTGCTGAGAGCCTGGTAGAGTTTCCTCCTGTTCTGGATGGAGTAAAAAACACACACACAAACATGCATGAACACACTAATATTTAGCAAAGGAAGTGATAAGAGTTGGGTGATATCACACACAGTTTTGTGTGTGTGTGTGTGTGTGTGTGTGTGTGTGTGTGTGTGTGTGTGTGTGTGTGTGTGTGTGTGTGTGTGTGTGTGTTTGTGTGTTTGTTTTTTTTTTT